>JAQQSY010000071.1:0-24233 GCA_028646535.1 Procyon lotor
TCCCCATCACTCGGCATCAGAGAAATACAAATCAAAACCACAGTGAGATACCACCTCACACCAGTCAGAATGGCTAAAATTAACAAGACAGGAAATGACAGAGGTTGGTAAGGATGCGGAGAAAGGGGAACCCTCCTACGCTGTTGGTGGGAATGCAAGCTGGTACAGCCACTCTGGAGAACAGTATGGAGGTTCCTCAAAAAGTTGAAAATAGAGCTACCCTACGATCCAGCAATGGCACTACTGGGCTACTGAGTATTTACCCTAAAGATACAAATGAAATAATTTTGACCTCTATCTGCTTCCCTCTCCCTCTTACAAAAGTTCCTGTGATTACATTGTGTTTACTTGAAAAATCCAGGATAAACTTTTCATGTCAACATCTGCTGACTTAATATCATCCAGGTTCTTTTATAAATTCTGCTTTCCACAAAGCAACAGGAGGACAAAACTGCCAACCTTTCTGCTTATATGACAAGGCTTAACTTCCTATGTCTTCTAACAACATACCTCTCGTTTCTTTCTGAGCCCTGAGTATTAGGAGTAACACTTGGAGCACTCATCTTTCTACCAACAGTCAGTTCACAGTAATATAGGTATTTTTTGAGATAATTTAGATTTTTCTACCATGCTCCTCACTTCCATCTGAATCCTCGATTGCAGAAATGTTAGCATCCATATTTATCCTAACAATCTGTTCAAAGCAATCTAGCCTTTTTCTATCATGCATCTCAGATTTCTTTCTGCCTTTCCACACTGCCCAGTTCTAAAGATAGTTCCATATTTTTAGGTATTTATTATAGCAGCTCCCCACTTCCAGCATTAAAGTCTATTTTCTTTTTCTGCTGTAACATTACCACAAACTTAGCAGCTTACAATGATGCTAATGTATTATTCTACAGTTCTGCAGTATGGGTCTCACTGAGCTAAAATCAAGGAGCAGTGTCCCCTTCTGAAAGCTCTAGGGGAACATCCGTTGCCTTACCTTTTCCAGCTTCTAGAGGCTACCCACCTTCCTTGGTTTGTGGTCCACTTACTCCACCTTCCAAACCAGCAAAAACAGGAGACATTTCCCATAACACATCACTCTGGCTTCCTTTTCCTACCTCCCTCTTCCTCTTAAGCACTCTTGTGATAAATACAAGTCAGAAAATCTAAAATAATCTCCCTATTTTAGTATCATTTTTTCCCCAGAGGATGTTTTATTTTATTTTTTGAGTATTTAATAACCTATTTTTATTTTTTAATTTTTTGAACACCTTAATTTTATTTTTTCCAGTGTTCCAAGGTTCATTGTTCATGCACCACACCCAGTGCTCCATGCAATATGTGCCCTCCTTAATACTCACCACCTGGCTCACCCATGCCCCCGCTCTCCTCCCCTCCATAACCCTCAGTTTGTTTCTCAGAATCCGCAGTCTCTCATCTTTCATTTTCCCCTCTAATTTCTCCCAATTCACTTTTCTTTTCCTTCTCCTAATGTCTTCCATTTTATTCCTTATGTTCCACAAGTATGTGAAACCATATGATAATAGACTTTCTCTGCTTGACTTATTCACTCAGCATAATCTCCTTCAGTCCTGTCCATGTTGATACAAAAATTGAGTATTCATCCTTTCTGATGGCTGTGTAATATTCCATTGTACATATGGACCACATCTTCTTTATCCGTTTGTCTGTTGAAGGGCATCTTGGCTCTTAAAACAGTTTGGTGGTTGTGGCCATTGCTGCTGTGAACATTGGAGTACACCTGGCTCTTCTTTTCACCACATCTGTATCTTTGGGGTAAATTAAACCCAGTAGTGCAATTGATGGGTCAGAGGGTAGCTCTATTTTTAATTTTGGAGGATTCTCCATGCTGTTTTCCAAAGTGGCTGCACCAAATTGCATTCCCACCAACAATCTAAGAGGGTTCCCCTTTCTCTACATCCTCTCCAATACTTGTTGTTTCTTGTCCTGTTGATTTTGGCCATTCTAACTGGTGTAAGGTGGTATCTCAATGTGGTTTTGATTTGAATTTTTCTGATGGCTAGTTATGATGAACATTTTTTAATGTGTCTGTTACCATTTGTATGTCTTCTTTGGAGAAGTGTCTGTTCATGACTTCTGTCCGTTTTTTGACATGATTATCTGTTTTTTGGGTGTTGAGTTTGAACAGTTCTTTATAGATCTTGGGTATCAGCCCTTTATCTGTAGTGTCATTTGCAAATATCTTCTCCCATTCTTTGTTTGCCTCTCTGTTTTGTTGACTGTTTCCTTTGCTGTGCAGAAGCTTTTTATCTTGATGAAGTCCCAAAGTTCATTTTCACTTTTGTTTCCTTTGCCTTTGGAGACATGTCTTGAAAGAAGTTGCTGTGGTCAGTGTTGAAGAGGTTACTGCCTATGTTCTCCTCTAGGATTTTGATAGATTCCTATTTTAACATCATTTGATTAGCAAACTTATTTTCATTTATAATCTTAATTCCCTTTGACACATAAAATTCCATATAAAAGATTCACAAGTTATGAGGGTATGTGAGTAGGCCTACTATTCTGCCTATCACAATAATGACATGAAGTTCCAGTACAATATTTTAATGTCTTTGTAGTACTATATCTATGTCTATAATTGTATGTCTACAAGAAGAAATTAAGAAAATCTTTGGAAATTTGAAACATAAATTTGGATCTAAATGGCAAGGAGTAAAGAAAAGAACTTGGACTTTTATCTTTATAAAAGTTAGTTGTTTATCATCAAAGACTTTAAGAACTTTTTCCACTTTTCAAGCATTTACCTAAAATTCACCTGCAAGGTCTCTTCTTGTATCTGATATCTCAAAATTGCTAACTCTTGAAATACTTTACAGTAGGTCTTATTTTGTTTCACTATGTCTTCTACACCCTACAGGAAGGGTGTTTCACAAGTGTTTCATGACTGCTTAGTTAACAACACCAATCAGAAACTCAGAATAATATTTAGAAAACTACAGTTGAGCTATGCTTCAATTTCCCAATTAGAAACTTAAGTCATATTATTTTCCTAAATAGTTTTCCAAGAACAAAGGAAGACTTAATGATATAACCTTAATAATGCTAAAGGCTAAGCAAATCAAAACTTCATCCCAAATATAAATGTATTATGGAGAAAGGCTTATTGTTTTTCATGTCATGCATCAAGATCACAAAGAATAATTACAAAGTGTATAATTGGGTGTGCAAAACATGTAATGGTGCCTTGACTTTTTTTTCCTTTAGCAGTGGTAGCATTTGAAATAAAATGCTATAAATCTCAAAACATGCAAATGTGTAAGATTGGTTTTATTCACATCTAGAACATTACACTAAATATCAGATACTCAAGAAAGATATTAACTAAACTTATCTTTTTTGAAGGTAAATTCTTGCTTCATTGAGATAATTTTATGTATTCTTGCCATCAATCATATTATAGGTATGAATGGAATGTACAACTTGATGAGAGAGTGAAAAAATAAAACTCTGCAACTTATCTAGTAAAATAGATTTTTCTTAAAGAAACAGATTTAATTAATTCAGTGGTCTTGCAAAAAAAGCATTGGGTTTATACTTAGTAGGTCATTAAATTTCTTTTTTTTAAAGGTTTTATTTATTTATTTGACACAGAGAGAGAGAGAGAGAGAGAGACCACAAATAGGCAGAGAGGCTGGCAGAGAGAGAGGAGGAAGCAGGCTTGCTGCTTAGCAGAGAGCCCGATATGGGGCTCAATCCCAGGACCTTGAGATCATGACCTGAGCCAAAGGCAGAGGCTTTAACCCACTGAGCCACCCAAGAGCCTGGTCATTACATTTCTTTAAAAAAATATTTTTATTGCTTGTATAAAAGGAAGAAAAAGGTAAAAAAAAAATCAAGGATACATGTCATGATACATTTTCCCAAATTCATGGAATACACAACATCAAGAGTGAACTGTAATGTGAACTATGAGCTCTTTCTATATTTTGGCTATTATGGACATTGCTGCTATAAGCTGTGAGGGGCATGTGCTCTTTCGAATCACTATGTTTGTATCCTTTGGGTAAATACCTAGTACTGCAATTGCTGTGTTGTAGGGTAGCTCTATTTTCAAATTTTTGAGGAACCTCCATACTCTTTTTCCAGAGTGGTTGCACTAGTTTGCATTCCTACTAACAGTGTAAGAGGATTCCCCTTTCTCTGCATCCTCATCAACACCTGCTTTTTCCTGAATTGTTCATTTTAGCCATTCTGTTTGGTGTGAGGTGGTATCTTATTGTGGTTTTGATTTGTATTTCCCTGACGCTGAGTGATATTGCGCATTTCTTCATGTATCTGTTGGCCATTTGTACGTCTTCTTTGGACATAATGTCTGTCATTGTCTTCTGTGTACTTCTTGACTGAATTTTTTTGTTCTCTGGGTGTTGAGTTTGTTAAGTTCTTTATAGATTTTGGATACTAGGCCTTTACCTGGTAAGACTGTTGCAAATATCTTCTCCCATTCCGTAGGTTGGTTTTTAGTTTTGTTGACTATGTCCTTTGCTGTCCAAAAGCTTTTCATCTTGATGAGGTCTCAATAGTTCATTTTTGCTTTTGTTTCCACAGGTTTTTGATATAACTGACCTATTTATTTATCTTTCCTTAGTTTTCTTTTCTTTTCCCTTTTCTTTTCATTCTTTTCTTTTTTTTTTCTTTCTTTTTCTTTTCTTTTCTTGCCAGAGACTTGTGGAATCATAAGGAGGTGTCGCATCACTTAGTGCACACAGTGCCCTGGGAAAATCTTCATGGGAATATCTTTCAACAAGCTGCTCCTTCAGACCCAAAACTGCTAGACTGAACTCCTACCTATATTCCCATGTGGCACTCCATCCTACTCCTTCGTTTTATTCCTTGATATTTAGAGTGACCTCATTTTTCTACATGAAGCCAAAAGTTGGTTTCAACAAAATAGATCTCTCCCTAAAAAGGAATATTTATACTTGCTACTAAGATAATAACCTTGCATTCTTTCCATGTTCTTATATAGAAATATCATCTCAAAAAATGTATAAGGAGAAAAAAAAACATAAGAATTCTGTCATCAGCAAATAATCAATGCCTAAGTCAAATAAAATTAAGTAACAGGAAATATGTTGGCTTACACACATGATCATCTGAGAGAGGATGGACTTCTGAAAGTATGTAAGCCTTGGTCCATTTCTCTTTAGTCTTCTTGTCTTTTCTTTCCATGTAGCAAGATGGCGGTGTAATTCAGGTCTAACATACTCATGTCACTCCCAGGAAAGCTGAAGAAACCTTCCCTGAAAATTTTCCAGTCATCTGAATTTTAATACATGCCATTCTAAACCCATCACTGGTGAAAAAAAAAAAAAAAAAAGGATATCCTACACTCATCACACAGTATTGCCAGTGTGGGGGGATCTTGCCATCTTCTCTTGGTGCACATAGGTTAAATGAAGGAAAATGTGAACATAGAAGAACATAGAATAAAATAGGAAGGAAGAAGAATGGATGCTTTTTAGGCAAGGAATAAAGCCCAAATATGTACATATTTTGACATAAAATATATTGCATTTGTTTGTTTGTTTTGCCAGTTTTTGTTTGGCAATATAGCATTAAAATGTCTGCATCATTGATTAAAAAAAAAGAAATTCTCCAGTGACTGAGTGGCTCAGTTGTTAAGCATCTGCTTTCAGCTCAGGTCATGATCTCAGGGTCCTGAGATCAAGTCCCACATCAGGCTCCCTGCTCAGTGGGGAGCCTGCTTCTCCCTCTGCCTGTTCTGCCTCCCGCTTCCCCTGCTTATGTTTTCTCTCTCTCTCTCTGACAAATAAATAAATAATATGTAATTTTAAAAAATCAACTGACTAAAGATTTCTTACTGAAATATTGACAGTCTGAAGAAAAGATTCTAGAAGTATATTAGTCCTTTTTTAATAGACTATCTTTTAGAGACATTTAAGGTTCACAAAATAATTGGTAGGGACAGCAATTTCCCATCTGTTCCATGCTTCTATATATGCATGGATTCCCTCATTTTCAACATCTCACACCACCTCTGTACATTTGTTAAAATATATATGTATCCATGTATATACATCATTATCACTTGAAGTTGATAATTTACATTGGGAATCGCTCTTGGTGTTGGACATTTTACAGGTTTGGATAAATGTATAATGACATACATCCACCAATACAGTATCATCCAGAGTAGTTCCCACCACCCTAAAAATCTTCTGTGCAATGCTTATTCGCTACCCCTCCACCAACTCCTGGCAACCACAGATCTTTTTATTATCCCCATAGAGATAATAAAATTTCTAGAATGATGGAATCACAAAGTATGTAGGTTTTTTATTTGCTATCTTTCACTTAATAATATGCACTCAAGTTTCCTCTATGTCTTTTCATGGCTTAAGAGCTCACTTATTTTTGGTGCTGAATATTATTCCATTGCTTGGATGTATCATAGCTTATCTGTTCACTTGCTAAAGCTTATTCCTTGCTTCCAAGTTCTGGCAATCATGAACAAGGCTGCTATAAACATCCATGTGCAGGTTTTTGTGTGAACATAAAATAATCAACACTTTTGAGTTCATATCAAGAAGCTGGTTGCTACATTGTATTGTAAGATCATGGGATTAGTATGGTAAGAAATCCAAAAACATATTCCAAAGTAGCTAAACCATTTTGCATTTTGACCAGGAATAAACAAACTTCTGTTGCTCCGCATCCTCACTAGTGTTTGGCGTTGTCAATGTTCTGCATTTTGGCTGTTCAAAGAAGTGGTTTTAATTTTCATTTCACTGATAACATATGATGTGGGGCAATTTTTATATGATTATTTAATCTGTTTACCTTCTTTGGTGAGGTATCTATGAAGATCTTTGACTCCTTTTTAAATCAGGTGTTTGTTTTCTTGTTGTTGAGTTTTAAGAATTCTTTGTGTATTTTGCAAAACTATATCAGATCTATTTTTGCAAATCTTTCTTTCAGTCTGTGACTTGTCTTTTCCTTCTCTTGACAGTGTCTTTTGCAAATCATAATAATTTTAATGAATCCAACCTGCCAATTTTTTCTTTCATGGATCCTGTCTTTGGTGTAATGTCTAGAGTTGTCATCATATCCAAGGTTATCAATTTTTTTCCTGTTATTTTTCTAAGAGTTTTACAGTTCTGAGCTGTACATTTAGTTCTGTGATCCATTTTGAGGTTTTTGTTTTGTTTTGTTTTTCTTTTTTGTTTGTTTTTGTGAAGAGTATAAGGTCTGTATTAAATATATTTCCCAATTTTTACCTCATTATTGCTTGTCATTTAATCACAAGATGTGTAAGAAGATGGACATATTTTTATTTCACAAGTGGAGATAATTTTTACCCACTTTTACAGAATGAAGTTTATTCAAATTAATATTTTACTGTTAATTTGCAACATAAACTACAGAATTACAGTTTTAAACATAGTCACCATACCTTAAAAACTTAAACATTCTAGGGGTACCTGGGTGGCTTAGCTGTGCAGATCATGATCCAAGGGTCCTGGGATTGAGACCTGAGTCGGGGTCCCTGCTCAGTGGGGACCCTCTTCAAGCTCTCCCTCTCCCTCTGCCTGCCCCCCCAAGTGGCGCTCTCCCTTTCTTTCTCAAATAAATAAATAAATAAATAAAATATTTCAAAAATTTTGATCATCCTTCAAGATATTTTATATCTTTCAAGATATAATTCTCTTGAAGGCTTCAGTGCTTTCTACAACCTTACAGAGGTCCCCTAAAAATATACATGGTTTCAGCAAGTTATTACTTCAAAATATCATTTTATATTAAAAGAATTTTAATATCTTTGTTTTTTAAATAAAGTTCTCAGTTTTACTGATGTGAAAATAAGTGATTAGGAAGACGTTCTAAATTATGCAGTGAGGCAGTAGGATGTACTATGAGAATAAATTTTAACATAGGCTTCTATTTTTTTAATTTAATTTTTTTCAGTGTTCCAAGATGCATTGTTTATGCACCACACCCAGTGCTCCATGCAATACATGGTCTTCTTAATGGCCACCACCAGTTTCACCCAACATAGCTTTTAGAAGAGATCACGTCTTTTTGTTCAAATTAAAAGCCTCTAAGCTCTACTAAATTTGTCATCTGATGTTTGGGATGTTATATTGTTGTGTATCTATTTTAAAAGGCAATTGCTCTTTATAGAATGAACAACATTGCCTTTTAGATAATGTTATACATGCCAAAGTAATTTCATCAATGTATCTTCTGCACTTTCTTCAAAATCTATCTCCAGTAGTCAAAGAGACAAACACATTTAAGTGGAAAATAGTGTGAAAAGGAGAAAAATCACATTCTCTTGTGTAGTCATATGAAGTTTCAAGGAAGAACAACTGACTGGGTGGAATTTTAAGAATTTTCCTATAAGTATGGATGCCATTGTTCATTTTGCTAGACACCAGAAGACTTTTGAGGAATGATGGAGAGTTTTTGAATAGGGTCTCTTTAATTTACATCTAGCCTACATCTCTGCTGTATTTTCTTTTTGTGATATTTTATAACTAAGGGAACAAGTGTAACT
Source organism: Procyon lotor (assembly GCA_028646535.1). Classification (NCBI taxonomy): domain Eukaryota; kingdom Metazoa; phylum Chordata; class Mammalia; order Carnivora; family Procyonidae; genus Procyon; species Procyon lotor. The sequence continues at coordinate 8,549 of JAQQSY010000071.1, forward strand.
CTTATCTTGGTTTCAGAACAATATCACTACATATGGGTAAAGCATCTGTCTGCCTTGCATAGTAATTGACAGTCATTTTCTCAATAATAAATGATCTGTGCTTAGAGTACATATTTAGATTTCAATTTACTTTATGAACAGTTTTCACTGAGTCCATCCATTGGAATGACAAGTTCCATCTATACATTGTTATTTTGTTTAAACATGATGTGCTCCTCAGGTTGGAACTTAGTTATTTTCATATTACCCATCCACAGATAATAAATCTTAATTTCAGCTCTAAGTTATAAATTGATGTCCATTGAATTTTCTATTTTAAATGCCATCTTACATTACTCCTAAGACAATCTCAATAACATTGCTTTCCTGGTATTCTAGAATACCAATTTTGAGAAACTATTCAAGTGTTTATATAGAAAATTTGACAACTATGGTAATGGAAAATGTCAACACTCCTAGAAGAATTTCTACTCATCTACTTTACCACAAGAAAAATAAGTTTAGACTTGGAAACAATAAAAACTTAGGGAGCTTGATGCTATTTTAATTTTTAAAAATATCTTGAAGAAAAAAAAATATATTGAAGAGCAACAATTAATTTGATTTTTCCCTTCTTTTACTACTATAGGGATGAGAACTTTTAAAAATACTTTCCTATCATTTCCTTTCCTGAGTAATCTCATATATCTGATTAAATTGAAAACTCATTTACCAATTTAGATTCTCTTATTAACAAAGCATCATTATATCTTTCTGTTAAACTCCAGTTGCTATAAACCATCTGAACAATAGTATATTTTTTCTTTTCCTTGAAGTATTAATTATTAAAACAACTTAGATAGGGATAAATATTCCTTTTAAATACCCATCACTCATGGCTTAAAAATACTTAAATAGGTTTTTTTATTCTACAGAAATCTTAATAAATCCTGAGGACAGGTTTGATCACAGTGACTTACTTCTGGATTACTCCAAGTCATAATGTCTAGATTTTGACAATTCTCCACCTTTCAGAATAACCACATTTGATTTATGCAGTTAAATGTCTCTTTTTAGCTCCAGATTTTATGACTTTGTCATAGTTAACTTCTTGGCTAATTTCTTTATTTTCATGACTCAATATATGCTACATTCAGATATTTTACTTTTTGTTTTTCTTTCTGTACTTGTAGATTTTTCCTTTTTTTTGGGGGGGAGAGGTGTAGTAAAGAAAAGTCACCTCCAAGACTTACCTCTTTGTGGGTAGTATAATGCTATCTTCTCAAGCAATAGTTTTGCTGAAAGTAATTGGTTTCTCCTTGTGATTCAGTTTTGGGGCCTTGTCTATAGTATTGAATGTATGATTTTTGATAGACTGTTTTTAGTAGTAATTTTAAAAAGCATTTATATGTATATAATGAGAATAAAAACATTTTCTTGTTTAAAAAATATAATCAACTTCTGTTTTTATGTATAGCTATCAAGAATAAGAGTGGTATAAAAAACCTCATTGAAAGTAGAACATAACTATGTGTTTATATCATAAATGGGTATTTCAGAATAGTTCAGAGAATTCATACAATTCAAATGAAAAGATCCACCCTGACCTAGATAAGCAGAGAATCTGTGCAGCCTTACATTCTTCTTCTTTCTTGTTTCCCTTTTTACTTCTTTTTCAACTTGCTTTTTTTTCTTTTTTAAGATTATTTATTTATTTATTTTCTACTGAGGTTTCTTTCTTTCTTTCTTTCTTTTTCTTTCTTTTTAAAGATTTTATTTATTTATTTGACAGAGAGGAGAGAGATCACAAGCAGGCAGAGAGGCAGGCAGAGAGAGAGGGCGAAGCAGGCTCCCTGCTGAGCAGAGAGCCGGATGCGGGGCTCAATCCCAGGACCCTGGGATCATGACCTGAGCCGAAGGCAGAAGCGTTAACCCACTGAGCCACCCAGGCGCCCCAACTTGCTTTTATTCCTAATGGGAAGAGGGTATGGGCTTTTTCCTTTAGAATATCTCCCTAAAAATTTAAATCTGAGTTTCAAAATTAAAGTAAAATCTAAGCCCTTTCAACTCTCTGCTGCTCCATACAAACGTCTTTCCTTGACAGGTTTCACTTGTTATAAGACTAAACAGGGAGCGTCGTGTCAACAGAAGGGTGAAGAAAACACAAATTCTACATTTTCAGATCTAATCACTTCTCTGTGCTCCCAAACTATCTTTTCGGTTACCACTGTAACATCTCTTCTAAAATTTACAATTTCTTAAACTGAACACACACATACGGACAAGCATGCACCCTCCGAGAGGCAGGTCCTAAGTGCACATGTTAGTCACAACAACGAAACCGGGCCTTCAGGTTAAACAGAGTAGGAAAGGAATAGCTGGCACCCCCTTTCCCAATGGCTCAGGCTGCAGATCATTTCAGGAGGGCAAGGTCTCTGAATTGATAGAACTTCTCACCTGACGAAGGGCTGTCTTACGTGTCTGGCAGTTCCATAGCTCTCATTTCCTTCAGAATGAAAGGGAGAGGGAAAAATATGTCCACTTCTAATGCAGCAAGCTGACCTATTGCTAGTGTCAGATGTTTCAGCTCAGCCTGGTTTCCACACGAAGCACGATGTTGGGTTGATTCTAACTTCCCCCGCGAGGTTACTGTCTTTATGTTACCAGACAAATGAGTTCAGCTTAGGAAGGCAGATTCTTCCTGCAGAGATGGAATGGAGACTCCTAATTTCCAGGTCCAGCTACTCTTGAACCAAGTGCCTTATATGTACGTTTTTAGTGTTCTATTAAGTGTTCTTTGGAGAATGTAAATCTTGAGCCAAGAGTCATTGCCTGAAAAATGCCAGCGTGTGGATTCCAAAGGTGACTCTCTGGTATTAATATTTGTAAGAGTGGCACAGGTAAATGTGTATCCAAGAAACTAAAACCACTTATTAAAAGTGAAACTGACAGCATATTCATTCTTTAATTGAATAGCTAATGCAGCATATTGTCTGAGTGAGAGAGGATTTGGAAAGAGCCCCTTTTAAATGGACTGGCAAGGCAGTAACACATATTGTATTATATTAATGTAACTAATTTCATTTATTTGCAATTAGAGCAAATATCAATTACTATACAAAATAATTTTGACCTTGCGAGTTTTATTTTTTGCTCTCAAGTAGTTCTGATTTAGCATGTCTTTTCTACCTGTACACTTATAAAATCTTCCATTCATCGATAAACAGACACGATTTATATAACAAAGTATTTTGTTCTTTGTTGGGGACAAAGAACCAGTCAATTAAACATATGCAACTTATTAGTAGTTACGTTTAACATATGTAGTTATGTTTAATTCGTTATTATTTGGTAATAATTGTGGGCTCATTCTTTATTATATTGACACTTAAGAGAAATTAAGAAATGAAGGGAAATTCAACTTTTTGATGGAATTAGAAAAGGTAGCAATGGTATGATTTCAGAGGTATTGAAGCAGTTTTGCCCACTTGATGTCAGGAGGTTGAGATATATGCATGTATCATGTGGTTGTTATCACTGATGCAAGCTAAGCTCTCACACATTTTGTGTGGTTTTTCAATACAGTTTTTATTTCTTCAGTTAGGTAAATGAATTATACTACTGTACTTGTTTTCTCTAACTTAAGATTCAGATGAAAGAAGAAAGAAGTCTCAAATATTGAAGACTTCTTTTGTCTCTGAAAATTGACTTTCAGAAATGGGAAATTGAAAAATAGTCAAGAAGACATTAGTAAAAATTGACTTCAACCAGTGCACTTCTGCGTTTGGTACGATATGGCAACCTAGTGTTCTTTCTTGTCTCCTTGCTTCACTGTCATCTCCTTGCAAGCCCATTAACATACAGAAATAAAACTGATATGGCTCACTGCATAGTTTTCTATTCTTTCATGTGTTGTACGTTTTAATGCACACACACATTCTCACATCATTTTAAATTTAAATATTAATGTATGTATTCATTTTCAACTGTAACCTCAATATTTTGGAAATCTATTTTCTCACCTATTAATGGGTGTCATACAAAACTTGCAGTATTCTGTGGCAGATGTTTCAAATTAGTTGTGATTGTTTCAATCTCCAATTTTTTATTTGAAAAAGTTTGCACGTACATTTTTTCTTTTGGTATCTGTACTGAATAAAAGAATACCTGACTTGTATTTCTGGTATACTTTAAAAATAGTTTCCTGTCCAGGAAATGATAATTTAACTATATAATATAATGGGAATATAGCTACAAATTTGCTTTTACTTTGCCAGACTTAACTTCTCTTTGCAATTGTCTATTTGCAGATAAGTTGGGAGATTTATGGTGATAAGAGAAATAATGGTAAGAGCTAACTAATAGTGAACAGTCAGTTCAGCTGTCGTGCTATACTTTTAACATTTTTTACATTATTTTTAAAATAACCCAGTGAAGGAGGCATTAGTACTCCCACATTTAATAAAAATTTTTCTTCCGTTTTTCTTTCTTTCTTTTTTTTTTTTTTTAAAGAGAGAGAGCACTAGCAGTTGAGAGGGGAGCGGCGGAGAGAGTCGGAGAGAGAGAATCCCAAGCAGGCTCCATGACCAGCATGGAGTCAGATGCAGGGCTCAGTCTTACAACCTTGAAATCATGACCTGAGCCAACATGATAAGCAGACTTTTAACCGACTGAGCCACCCAGATGCCCCCTCAACATTTTTACAGATGAAACTGAAGCTTAGAAAGTTTGGTTTCACAGATTTTGAATTAAGACAGCTAAACTCCTGGTTCTATCACTTAACTTCTGAAACTCAGGTTTTATGTTAAATGGGAATCATAATGACTGCATAATAGTTATTGCAATAATACAATGATATATTTTGTGACTGGTAAAATATAAGGATTTAATGATGTATGGTTACCGTTATGGGGTATAATTTCTCTACCCATGACTTTTGTGCTCATTTTCTTCCATTTCTCCCAGAACCTAGCTCCATCATTTATGTCTTCTTTCATTCAAATCATCAATTCAAATTCAAATTCATCTGCTGAATTTTCAAGATACAGATGTATTTTAATCTTGAACTTTCAAGATACAGATGTATTTTAATCTTGTCCATCCTAAAACCAAAAACATCTGCATTTTCACGTCAACCCTGAACATTGCTCCATACCTTATGTTACTTTGCTTTTTCTAAGCTGCTAAGTTATTAATGTATCTTATAAAAGCAACTTATCATAATAGATATTATTTTCTCACTACCAACTTAACTTAAAAATAAATTATGATTTTATCTAAGTATTATATGTTCTAAAACCAAAGGTCTTAATAAACAATAATAATAGCAAAAATCACTAGCCAGCCTACTCCAAATTCCAACTTAATTAGGCCAACTGCCACAGAAGTGAACTCATTTATTTATTGATTTATTCTGGCATTTACAACCATTTTGCTCAATAATATGCATATATTACTTTTATTGGTACGTCTTTCATAAATTATCTATTTATTTACTATTGTGTTATGAGCATACAGTTATCTAAATCTACTCAACCCAAAGATGTTTACTTTTCTTTATCCCCAAATATATGAAAAGCAACTGCAAACTCCTTCTCACTACAGTTGAAGAAATCAAGTAAACTATCCGTCTCCTAATCCTTCTTTTAAAGCTGCTCCAGTCTGTACTGGATGACTGCTAGCCAGCTGCATAGCATAGACCCAGAATATCCCCTTCACCCTGTCTGCCTTCTGTCCCCCACCCCATCTGGTTTCCAGAGTCTTATGTTTTAAAGATTTATAAATTATTCTTTCTTTTTCAGGCTACTTATCCTGCAATAGTTTCTTTTTTTTTTTTTTAAGAAGTCTCCAAGGAAAATAAGATGTTTGTGAGGCCTTGCATACAAGAAATATGTTTTAATTTTCGTCTTGACCTTGGTGGACACTTCAATATAGAATTTCAGATTGGTAATCAATTCTTCTCAGCCCCTGAAAGCATGAACTACTGTATCTCAGTAATACTCTCGAGTAATCTAATGGCAATCTTATTTCTGCTCTGTGATATGTGATCTAATTTTTTTTTTGCTTTGTTTTGTTTTTCTTCTTTGTTACTTTTAGGATTTTAAAATTCCCTCTGTTCTGAAATTTTAGAATAGCTTGTGATAGAATCATCTTATCTTCATTTTAAAAAATATTTTATTTATTTATTAGAGAGAGGGAGAATGTGTGAGTGAAGAGGGACAGATGGGGAAGTAGAGGCAGAGAATCTTAAGCCAACTCCATACTGAGTGCAGAGCCAGATGAGGGACTCCATCTCATGACCCTGTGATAGTGACCTGAGTGGAAACCAAGGGTCAGACGCTCAACTGACTGAGCCAACCAGGGGGCCCTCATTTTATCTTCATTTGTGATGATGGGAAGTTGTTGGGATCTTTCAGTCTGGACACACATATTCATTATTTTGGAAATATTTCTTTTTTATAACTTTCTTCCACTTATTTTTTCTGTTAACTTTTTCTAAAGTACACATTACTAGAAAACTGAACAAGCTACTATAATATCCCATTTTCTTTTCTATTTTCTGTCTCTGCCTTTTTTCCTACTTTCTGGGAGATAATCTCAATATTCTTATAAGCTTTCATAAAATGTCTAGTGATCTTTGGCTATTGAATCATGATTTAAAGTGAGACACTCAAAAGCTTATTGTGAGACTCCAGGTGTGTTTGTGTGCATGTGTAGACGAGGGTGCTTGTTGAATGATGAACTTCATAATAAAGTTCTACCATAGAATCTCAAATTACTTATGTCTAGTTTTTGTTGTGATTACTGTTTATTTTTGCTTTTTGTTTGTTTGGTTGCTTGTTTGAATCTTTCTAGGTCACTTTCTTTAGAGATGAATTTTCAAATTTCTGGCCTGGTGCTCCACACCTGGCTGCTTTCATACTGGTGACCGATTTGAGAAACAGGAGGGGAACTGTAAAGTTTAATTAACAATTTCATTTATTTCCCTGACTGTCAGGACACTATTTCACCCTCACCCTCACCATCAGCTATCCCTGGGTTTCCCAACAGTGGGAACCACTCTGGCACATTTTTTTCCTGAGAATAAGCATGCATCTTCTGCTTTGTCAGGAAGGGCTATTCAGATGCCTGTACTGGTTTGGGGGAAGGTCTTGAACAGTCTAACTCCCTTGGTAGACTGTTAGGAACTGTTATACCTACCACATCAAGATACCTTGTGCCTCGATTACAGGAAATTTCAGTGGTAGTTTCTGTAACACAATGTGCTTCATCGTGGTCATCCTCCCATGAAGGCTCTTGGCTCTCAGCTTCACCTTGTTGTAAGTCACTTATGTCTTACTGATCTTTCTGTTTCCCACCTCCAGAGAAAGTGTCAACACTTCTTACTGTCATCTCTTCTCTAGTACTCGATATAGTTAATAGACTTTAACAATTGTTTTACTTGCTTTATTGCCATTTCAAATTTTAGGAGGAACCAGAGAAAAACACACATGTTCAAATCTTCCTGCTTAGGATACTCTTCAATTTTTGACCTTTGCTTTGGTAAAATCCTCCATTCATTCTGTCACACAACTAGAGTCAACAACCAAGTCTAACAATCCCCTTTAAGTTTAATTCTTCTTGATTTAATTTCATTTACAAAATTTTCTTTCCTTTACTAAAATTATTTTTTCCCTTACTTTCTATGACCCTCTTCTCTAAGTTTCCCTCCAACCTCTGTGTAATAATTTAGACTCGTTCATCCCTCTCTTTCTCTGATTACATTTTACATTTGACAGGACAAGGATGGCGAGACTTCAACATATCTGTAATCCCAGTGTTGCTCTGTTGTGTTACTTCTATAAAACCCCATGGAGCACTGGGTGTGGTGCATGAACAATAAATCTTGCAACACTGAAAAAAAAAAAAAAAGGAAGCACAAATCCCACACACACAAAAAAGAAGCTCCATGAGGATTTGCATTGCTAACCTTCTATGGCAGCCCAGTCCTCCAAGGGAAGAGAATTCTCACTCCACATGCAATGTTGCCCCAATTCTACCAAAATAATAATAATAATAATAATAATAATAATAATAATAGTAATAGAAACTTTAATAATTTTTTTCTATATTTGTCTCATTTCTTTGTTTCCAAAATAGCCATATCTCATTTGTAATGTTGACGAAGAGGAAATTTTCCATTTCAGTATGATCCAAACTTGGAAAAAAAAAAAGACATATAGTCTTCCCATTTTCCTTCATGAGAGCAAAATTTTAAAGCTACCCTGACCTAGAAAGAGAAAATCCAAGCCATTACAATATCATAAAAGTAAAATAACTGGAAAAAGTGCATTGGGAAATAATAAAGAATGCGAATACCTAAACAACTCTGCCTAGTGCTTCATTGAAAAATATTTGGTGGCATTTGCCTTAAAAATTCATCCTCCAAGTACTTTTCATAGTCAGCAAATTGAAAAATCTGTGAGGAGTGGGCATAAAATAATGCTAAAATAATGAAACAACAAACCAGTTTTCTGTTAGGATTGCTTTGGGTTGCAATGTGGTCTTGAGATGTCTTACACAGGCAGTGATGTCATCTGCAAGCCAAGATAGTTTTATTTCTCCTATCCCAATCTGGACACCTTTTACTTCCTTTCCCTCTGTTATGGCATTAGCTTGTACTTACAATATCACATATATAATTTTTAATTTAATTTTATTTCTTCCAGTGTTCCAAGATTCAGTGTTCATGCACCATAGTGCTCCATGCAATACTTGCCTTCCTCAATACCCACCACCATGCTCACCCAACCCCCTACACTCCTCCCCTCCAAAACCCTCAGTTTGTTTCTCAGAGTACACAGTCTCTTATGTTTCATCTCCCTCTCCAATTTCCCCCAATTCACCTTTCCTTTCCTTCTCTCAATGTCCTCCATGTTTTTCCTTGTGCTCCACATGTAAGTGAAACTATATAATTGACTCTCTCTGCTTGACTTATGTCACTCAGCATAATCTCTTCCAGTCCTGTCCTTGTTGATACAAAAATTGGGTATTCATCCTTTCTGATGGAGGCATAATATTCCATTGTATATATGGACCATATCTTCTTTATCCATTCGTCTGTTGAAGGGCATCTTGGCTCTTTCTACAGTTTGGCGATTGTGGCCACTGCTGCTACGAACATTGGGATACATATGGCCCTTCTTTTCACTGCGTCTGTACAATATCATATTGAATAGGTACAGGGAGAGGACATCCTTGCCTTATTCCCAATCTTAGGGTGTAAGCTTTGAGTTTCTTGCCATTACATATGATATTAATTATAGTTTTTTGAAGATATTAGTTATCAAGCCAAGGAAGTTTCCCTCTATTATGAGTGGTATTTAAATGTCATTTCTCTCATGTAGCTATTGATAATGGGATTTTAACCACTTCATGGACTAGAAATCTTTGGAAAACACTGTCACTTTTTGGTTCTATTTAATAATGTTACTGTTGCTAATCCATAACTCTGTTTTTGGTTTAAATTAAAATCTAAATAAATATATGTGTTGCTTCCCCTAAGCAATCATACTTATGTGAAGAGTATTAGGAAGCTGAAAATGGATTAATTATGTAGAAACTGTAAATCCCATTTTACGTATTGTTTACATTCTTACCGCCTTAAAAGGGCTAGTGAAAGCTGAATGCAGAGATGAGAAACTGACAGAGAAATGTGCTTAGGGAATAAATTTTAAAATGGTAGTTAATGAGCCACTATTGTTTCCTCTATGAAAAGGCAGAAATGGAAGTCACTATGAAAACTCAATTTACCTCAATAAGGAAAAGTTCCCTTTCTCTGTGTATATGTATGGAAAAAGGATATTCATGATACGCACAATCCTTAGAACTAGAAAATTTTATTCTAACTGATTACTCATACTGAGCACTATTCAAATACTGTCAATTTGGTCCTATATGAAAATCCTCCTTCTCAATACATTTTCAGTCATTTAGAGTCTATAAAATTATATTAAAACAATCCAAAAACAAATCAAGACATTTTACTGTAATTTTTAAGTAACCTTAATAATATAATGATATATTTAGCAGTGATTCTTGAGTTTCCTATCTCCAAACTGAATTTCCTTGAAATACTTTGTTATTATTTTCTTATTGTTTTTCATGTGAAATTGCTTTCTCCAGTGATTTTGCACCACATTAGATCTAGTTCTATGCCCCCGAGTTTTAATCTCAAACTTTCTATTTCCACCAAATGTTCATCATTGAATTCTACCAATGATTTCATTTTATCACAGCAGAACTATATATTTTTTTCCTATTCTACATCTTTAAAACTGCTGCATCATAACATAAAATAAAGCATCTCCACTTTTCTCAGGACTGTTACTGTACAAATTAAACACACCCAGCCTGATTGTTGTCTCACATTCATAAAGTGCATTGGAGGAAGTTGGGCAAATCTAGGTGGAAAAGTTTCAATGATGACATCAGCTTTTGTGCACTGCCATGCTCTGTTTTGATTCCTCATTCCCTCTCTCTTTCTCTCCATTTATTCGCTTACTTACCTACATCTAATGTTATACTAAGATAGACTTATCTGTGTGTTGGCAAGGTAATTAGTATTCCAGGGAAAGAAAGATTGTCTTTTTCAGTAGCTTTCCCAAAATTTCCAGGAAAGAAGTTGAATTGCTACCTTTAATCATGTATCAAACAAGAAACCAGGGGCACCCGGGTGGCTCAGTGGGTTAAAGCCTCTGCCTTCGGCTCAGGTCGTGATCTTGGGGTCTTGGGATCGAGCCCCGCATCGGGCTCTCTGCTCAGCAGGGAGCCTGCTTCCCCCTCTTTCTCTGCCTGCCTCTCTGCCTACTTGTGATCTCTCCCTCTCTGTCAAATGAATAAATAAAAAAATCTTTTAAAAAACAAAACAAAACAAGAAACCAAATTCTCTATTCAAGGATCGAATGACTCATTACTTTGACTTGGGTCAAGGAACCCTCTGTGGTTTGTGGTGGAACAAGATTATGCTTATTCAACTCAAAAGGGCAGAGAAGAATTAGTATGTAATGGGATGGATTCTTCTTCCAAGGATACTTCATCCATCACTACTTCAATACCTCAGAGCTTAGTCTAGTTCTCTTGTCACAATCTTGGCCACCTCATCTTTGACTGCCTAAATATGAATATAATTTGCATAAAGTTTTATCTTTATCAGTTCCCTCATTTACATGCACACACACACACACACACACACACACACACACACACTTGCACTAAGGCATTTATTTTACATTTGGGATTTACTACAAAAACAATCTAAAATAATATGTATATTTTCCTTGGCATCTGCTATTAAATTTAGAAGAATAAAAAATGAGAGAAAGAGGGTAGAGGGTTGGGTATAGAGGGTGGCAAGGAGAGAAAATTAATAGACTGTCACTTAAATGTTATTGAGAACGTGGTATAGGATTGGTTCCCAAGGCTGTATGTTTGTTTGTTTGTTTCTTTGTTTGTTTTGGCTAAACGGATCAGCACTTGAGAGAGCCAACTAGACATTTTTAGAAATATTTTTGACTTAAACTTTATGTGCTAACAAGTTTTTATATATAATACTACTGATCAAATTCTATTCAAATAATTTCTTTAAAACATTTTTTAAACAATAATTTCTTGTTTTCTAAAACATTTACTTTAACACTTATGGTTTTATTAATATCAACTTATTGTTTATTTCTCTTTTCCAGGTATTTTGTTTGTGTTAGTTGTACAACATGGTTGAATTTTCCGGCATGTATTAGTAGGAAACTTACCTATCATGAGCACGGTATTTGTATATCTGCATTTATTTAAAGTGCTCACTATACACATTCTGGTTCATAGCCATATTCTTTTCTAATGTTCCTAATCTTCCTTAATGTTTCTGCTGGAACAGATTACCACAAAAATTGTGACTTAAACAGCACTGATTTGTTATCTTATGGTTCTGAGGGTCAAAAGTCTTAAGTGAGTCATAAGAGGCTAATGTCCAGTATCAGCAGAGGCCCTGGGGAAGAATCTACTCCTTGCCTTTTCTAGCTGCATTGCCTGCATTTCTTTGCTTGTGGCCACATCACTCCTACCTCTGCCTGTGTCATCACATTTCCTCTGATTCTGATCCTCCTGTCTCTCTGAGAATATATCAGCCCCATATGGACAATCCAGGATGACCTCTCCCTCATAGTCCTTAACCTTAATGACACCAGCAGAATCCCTTTAGCTATTTAAGGTAAGATATTCACAGGTTCTGGGATGAGGACTTAGATACCTGTAGGGGTCATATTTCTGCTCACCATAAAAATTAAGGCAAATCAAGGAGTCCTTAGTTGCCTTAGAGTTGTAGATGTAAATCTTATGAGTAGGGTGAAATACCTGGTTTTATATATGCTGACATTATGAACCTGACGCTATCTCCTCGAACACCAAAGCAGAATCCTGAAATCATATTCTTTTTGACAAGATTTTATTTATTTATTTGAGAGAGAGAGAAAGAGAGAGGGAAGGAGCATGAGCAGGGGTAAGGGAGGGGCAGAGGGAGAGGGAGAGGCAAAAGGAAAGGGAGAGGGAAGGGACAGAAGGAGAGTGGTTCCTCACTGAGCAGGGAAACTGAGGCAGGCTCCATGCCAGGACACTGGGATTATGACCCGAACTGAAGGCAGATGCTTAACCAACTGAGCAAATCAGAGGTCTCCCTCATTTGACAAGTATTTACTGAGAGACACTGTTAGCCATCCGATGTGCTGTGGCTTCTGCAACTGCCCTCAGAGTTATAGAATCTGTTTCCTGGGTGTTTTCCAAAGTACTTGCCAAAAACATTTGGCTTGATGTATGTGAAAATGCAGGACCCTCAAGAATTATGGTTTGGTTAATTGTGATAGATGTAACCCTGTGAATACATTTATAAGTAAGTTACATGTTCGGGTTTCCCCACGTTCAACTTTATGAGCACAAATTCTGTGAACTAAATATTATGCCTATATCTATATTTGAAACTTCAATTATATATTGATTCCAGTATTTCAGGATCCTAGAATATTTAATGAATAAAAATCTAGAAGCAAAATAGGTGAGTTGATAAGAAAAGTTGCCGCAGTATATGCCTGTACTTAAATTATGCCATGTTTCTATATAAACTATCAGTGCTTTTCTCTAACATCAATCCTTTCATGTAAGCCCTAGTTTCCATTCCTTCTCACCTAGTCTAGTCTGTCCTTCCAGCCTTTTTACCTTCACACCAATTTTCTTCTCTCTACCAAAGAATCTCATCAATGTGGAACCACATTTCTAGTTTTTTTACTTTTATTTATTTTTATTTTTATTTTTTAAGAGGTGGGGCAGAGGAAGAGAGATAATCTGAAGCAGACTCCACACTGCTGAGTGTGGAGCCCAAGTTGGGGCTTGATCCCACAACCTTGAGATTATGACCTGAGCCAAAATCAAGACCATCCAGGTGCCCCTTCTTACTGTTAAAATAAAAGAGATAAAAAGAAAAGAAAAAGAAAAAAATATTCTTGGTCTTCTTTCTCTTGCCAATTATTAACCCATTTTTTGTTTTCTTTTCCTTCCAGCAAAATCATCAAAAGGATTGTCTATTGTCACTCTAAGTTTTTCTCTTGAAATTACTCCAGCTGGGTTTTTGCTCAATCCACCTAATAAAGTTGCTCATGCCAAGGTGACAGATGATGTTGCAAAAATCTGCTATCAATTCTTAGTCCTTTTCCACACTGGCAGTATTCTTCACTGTGATTTCTCCATCCTCCTGGATATTTTTTTCATTTGTTTTCTAAAATATTTCAATATCTTTTTTTTTTTTTTTTTTTAAATTTCAGTTTTCCGAATCTCATTGAGGATTCCTTCTCAGTCTCTTGTGCTGGTTCTTTTTTTCCTTGATTTCCTAATGTTGGAAGGTGTTGTACTTAGGATTCCATTCTTTTTCCATCCCAGATACTTTTTTTTTTTTTAAAGATTTTATTTATTTGACAGAGAGAAACACAGCGAGAGGGAACACAAGCAGAGGGAGTGGTATTGGGAGAAGCAGCCTTCCTGCCGAGCAAGGAGCCCGATGCGGGGCTCGATCCCAGGACTCTGGGATCATGACCTGAGCCGAAGGCAGACGCTTAACGACTGAGCCACCCAGGCGCCCCTTTCCCAGATACTTTTTCTGAACTTAATAGTATATCCCACTCTTTACCTCTAAACTTAAGTATATAATAGAAATCGTCTGCTCTACATGTGCAAAACTAAACCCTTGTTTTCATCCTCTAAACCTTTTCTACCAGCAGGCTTCCCATCTTGGTTGATGATAACTGTAACACATAAGTATGGTGCTGTGAGTTGAGGAATCTTGCAAGTCTTTATTTAGATTGATTTATCATATCTTCAAAGTAACCCTGAGACACTAACTCCACCATTATGCCCATATGTAAGGAAGAAACTAAGAAAACCCTTAACCAAACTGCAGAAGTCACAGAGCCAGTGAGTGACAGTCTGCATCTGACATTGGGGAGTCTACTCCTGAGTGATCCCCAAATCACTGCACTGCACTTGATTCACAAACTCTTCCCAGTTTTCAGAGGACATATAAAAGTTGAGAGCTCCATTTATTCCTGAGATCGGTAAAATTGATTATTTCCTTCACTATGCCTCCACTATCAGATTAGCTGTTTTAGCAAAGTTCAGTAATATTTTTGTTTCTGATCTAAGTTCTGCTTCTTCATGTTGCAAAAGATAAGGACCGAGGTATGGGCCACACCTTTTCTCATATGTTCTAGCTTCCAGTCATATAACTTTTTTCTTTTTCTTTTTTTCTCCCAAAAGGCCGAAATGTATACTCAGGTTTGCATTGATTCATTGACTGCTAGTGTCAGCCTACCACAGCCAGAGCCTGCAGTAGTTTCTGGCTTCCCTGATCTCAGTGCTACGTGTGGCTTAAGCAATGAGACAATGTCTGGCAGTATCAGAAGCTCCTTCCCCACTGGTTGATCAAATGACCTGTTTTTAAATTCCTATGGATGTTAAGTTGGTTTGGAAGAATGGAACTTTTGTTATGCGTGTGATATAATGCGTCAACCTTCCTAATTAAACCCATCCCACTTGGCATAGCTAAATGATTTATTTTCCCATGTTCTCATTTGCATTTCATTTCTTAAAGGGGTCTGCAGTTTTTCTGATTGTTGCCATTTGTTGCTGTATATCAATTTTGCTTTTGTTTTTCTAAGGTATCCCACTAAACAACTTGGGGAAGAGCCACTCAGATGATAGTCTATGTGAAAGGCCCCTGATAGGTGTGGGGGGGGGGTAGAAAAGTACACCTGGCACAGCCTGATGTACACTACATGTAGCCCTGGAACAGTTTTTGAACAAATTTGGATGGACTTACTTCACTTATGTTTCTGGCATTCGTAAGAAGAGGAGGACAACTGCTAAGCAGTATCTGAAACCATTTCCAAGTATTTCCTTGAGGTAATGTCATGGGTACCAACGCAGCCTCTATAGGACCACAGATCTTCTGTGAGTTATGATGGATTTATATCTCAATAAACCCATCAAGCCACCATTGAAAATATCATAGGTTGAAATGAATTTATGACATCTAATTTACTGAACATCATAGCTAATCTTAGACTATCTGAAGCATGCCCACAACCCTTACATAAGCCTACAGTTGGGCAAAATTACCTAACACGGAGCC
>JAQQSY010000071.1:24733-54545 GCA_028646535.1 Procyon lotor
TATATCACCATTGCTTCATTTTTAGCATGTATTCCCAAAGAAATAAAACATTTCTTTCTTAGGTAACCACAGTGAAATTACAAAATGTAAGAAATGTTACATGGTCAAGGGGTAGGGGGATTTGCTTCAGAAATGGACCAAGATCAGTCACAGAAATGCCAGCACTTTCACTAATAGTTGAAAATAACTTGTAAGAGGAAGCATGAGCCCTAAGTGGTGGGTTTTGAAGTATGGTCTCCGGAACAGCAGTATCAACATCACCTATGTACCTACTAGTAAAGGGAATTCTTATCCTATCCCACCACCAAACACATTAGTCATTCAGAAACTATTACTTGGGCCCAGAAATCTATTTTATTATCAAACTCTCAAAGTGATTCTGATACATGATAAAATTTGAGTATCACAGGTCTACAGGCTACAAGCTACTAAATTCTTTATGTAAAGGAATGCGTGCATTAGACCAAAAAAAAAAAAAAAAAAAAAGAAGTTATTGACCTGTCTGTCCATCCTGTCAACTTAAAAAACACAGCTGGGAAAACCAAAAGTTGCTTATATTTCCATTGTGCTAAATCGTAACTAAATCTTCAGTTGCAAGCAGTAAGTTCACTTTGCTGCCTGGGCTGGAAAGAATGCTTAGAAGTAACAGTATTTTTAGTACCAATTGTGGGACCTTGATTTGTGTAATAATTCAGGTGGAAATACAGTGCAGAGTAGGGTCTTAGTTTTTTGCAGCCCTCAAGGTCTTTGAGTAGTGTGTATGCTGGTATGATGCTTTCAAAAACCCTTTCAAAGGTTTATACCCCAAAGAGGAGAAATGAAGAAAGAAGACATATGCTATATTCAAGGTCCCATGACTCCCACTATAGGACTTGTAAAATTCTTGGGGTTTTTACTGTGTAAGATGCAAAGTGCTTTAGAGGTGAAGAGAAAACAAGTATGAAGTGATTATATCTCAAAATACCAATCTGCTGTTCAATTTATGTTTTGTGTATTTAGTTCAGGCATCCTGATGACAACTATAGATAGTAACACAAAAATACGTATATTGAAAAGCATTTGTATCTATCATAAGAAAGATACAATCTTGGGAAGCCTGGGTGGCTCAGTGGGTTAAGGCCTCTGCCTTCAGCTCAGGTCATGATCTCGGGGTCCTGGGATGGAGCCCCGCATCAGGCTCTCTGCTTAGCTTCGCCCTCTCTCTCTGCCTGCCTCTCTGCCTACTTGTGACCCTCTCTGTCAAATAAATAAATAAAATATTTAAAAAAAAAAAAAAAGAAAGAAAGATACAATTTGATGCTGCTTAAGAACCACGGTTTATCCACCCAAAGAAGAGCTAACGCTGGATATGGAGGAGGGGCAGGAGGACTTGGAAGAGCATCTGAAATGAGAGCGGAGGATATGCAGGGAGTAGAGTCTTCAAAGGGGGAGGGGAGGAAGTAGACAATGACAGTAACAAGATGTTCTTAATGATGGAAGTATCTTTCAGCCCATCACTAGACAGCATACTTCTAGAAGATTGTAAACCCCGACAGAGAGAGGACTTGGAGTCCTTATTTGGATTTGGAGTCAAAAGGGAAAACCTCAGCTTCTGAACATGATGGCACTTAACAGACATTTTCAGGCCAGGATCTACAACCAGATATCCATTGTTAAATATGTAATTGTTCCAAATTAGCATCGGCTATTTTTTGTTTAGGATCTCTGAAAGCAGACTTCTGTGTATTTCATGTTTACGTCTAAAGGAATGTAAAAAATACATTGAACTTGTAATTAAGTGTAATTGGCAATATGTAAATTTGTAATTTGTAAACATTTTTTGTATATGTATGCACTGCAATCTAGATCCTAAAGTAACATATTAATAATTGTTTTATGTATGTACCTGTGCAACAGCCAAAGTTATCAAGATATAAAACATTTTTACCATGTCAGAGGGTGTCTTCATTTACCTATGTTTATCTGTCTCCTTTTTTCTGACTTCTATCACTTTATATATTAGTGACTTATTGTTGAAATTTATTTAAATTTGAATATGAGATAGACCCATTTTATATAATTCCTTTTGCTCAGCATACTGTCTCTGAAATTCAAAGGGTTATTGTGCATATAAGTACATTTAATTTTTTTTGTGTGTAAGATAGCATTCTATGCATGTACCAGAATTTACTGATGCAGTCTTCTTTTCACAGGCAGTCAGGTTTGTTCCAGTTTCCATCTTCCTTCGGACAGCAATTGTTTGTTTTCAGTTTAGTGCTATTAGGAGGACAAAAGCTGCAGTGAGCAATATTTTATCAGTCTTTGATAGCCAAATGCAAGAATTTCTTTTTGGACATACAGATAGGAGTGAAATTCCTGCTCATGGAATGGAAAAATGCTTAGTTTTAGTAAATATCACCTAAGAGATTTCCAAAGTTGTTTTTTTTTTTTTTTTAAGTCAATTTTCACTTCCACAAATTAGAAGATTGCCAGTGGCTCTTCATCCTTGCTAATACTTAGAATTGTCAACTTTAAAAATTTTATCCATTCTGAGATTTGTAGTACTATTTCACTGTGGTTGTCATTTTAATTTCCCCAATAATTAGTGGTATTAAGCATGATTTTTTGGGTTTATTGGATATTTGGATATTGTCTTTAGCTAAGTGTATTTTCAAGACTCGTGCCCCAATAAAAATTAGATATATTCTTCCCTGTCTGTATTGGTTATTTATGCATTCTGAATATTAATATTTTCTTATATATAAATTTGAAATATCTTCTTTCAGTCTGTGACTTGCCTCTTGTTTCTGAGAACTGTATTTTGATGAATTGAAATTCTTAGATTCAATGAAGTCCTGTTTATCAATTTTTCCCTAGTACTGTTTGTCACTTACATTACATGTTTTGGACTATACAATATCATGATATCATATGTTTACTTTATCATATGTTTACTTCTATAATCTTTATAATCTTAAGCTTCTATATCTATAATCTATAATCTTTATTATTTTAGCCTCCATGTTTGTGTTTATGATCCATATAAAATTAATATTTTCATTTTATATGAGGTAGGAGTAAATATTGCTCCTGCCAAATTTATTGAACTGATTCTTTCCCCCAAATGAATTGCAGTGTCTCTTTTGCCATAAATTAAGTGAACATATTTGAGTATCTCTTTTATTTGTTCCATTTGTTGATTTGTCTTACCTTGCACTAATAATGCAATGTCTTACCAAAGCTTGAAAAGCATAATTTTTCAAATATTGTTTTTGCTTTTCTAATTTTCATTATCTATTCTAATTCTGTTGATTTCTATATAAGTTCTAAACTTTCACATTCCTTATTTCTTTTAATTGAAATACCAATGACATTATTGGGCCTTAAATATTTTACTTTGGTGGAGGGAGTGTAATTACATGATTAATATCCTCAATACATAGAAGAATATCCAACTTTCTGTCTCCTCAAATTAGAATGGTAATATTTTGTGTTAATTTCCATTTAAATAATGCTTAAAATATTACTTAGAATATGTTCAATCTATATATTAATTTGAGGATAATATTAGCAATGTAGAATATGGATCTTGATAATATGGAATCAATCAATTAACAAGGTATATGTTTCCAATTTTAGGATTACTTTTTCTCAGAATATTATATAGTTTAAGTTTTAGAGATCTCTGATGCTTTTGTTGAGATATGTTTTTGTATTCAATAGTTTTTTTAAAAAGATTTTATTTATTTATTTAACAGAGAGAGAGAGAGAGAGAGATTACAAGTAGGTAGAGAGGCAGGCTGGCGGTGGGGATGCAGGCTCCCTGCCAAGCAGAGAGCCTGATGCGGGACTCGATCCCAGGACCCCGAGACCACGACCTGAGCTGAAAGCAGAGGCCTCAACCCACTGAGCCGCCCAGGCGCCCATGTATTCAATAGTTTTGAACTATTATGTTATGTGCAACTATAAATGGAATTTTTATATTTTATTTCATGTTTTTGCTAATGTAATACAATTTTATATATTTAAACATTTTCAAAATTTCTCTATATAATTTTATATTTTTGATGATGTAGTATAATTGATTTTGATGTTGTTATTGAGTCTGAGAATCTTACAAAAGTTATACTTAAAATCTGATATTTTTTAATGTAGAAACAACAAATAATTGTGTATAAAGACAGGACTTACCAAAGGAACTTACCAATTCCTTTCCAATGTTTATGCCACTTTTCCCTGTGTTATTTCATTAACAGTGACTTCTAGTACTTTTTTTAAATTTAAATTCAATTTAGTTAACATATACTGAATTATTAGTTTCAGAGGTAGAATTTAGTGATTTATCAGTTGAATATAACACCCAGTGTTCATTACATTAAGTGCCCTCCTTAATGCCCATGACCGAATTATCCCCATCCCCCACCCACCTCCCCTCCAAGAACCCACAATATTTCCTTCCACCATCAAAAGGTACACATTAGAATTTTGCCCTTGACTTTAAAATGTAGTTTTAAAAAGCAAGATGTAGGAATAGATGATAAGTAAATATAGATGTAGATACACCTTAGGTACCCCTTGTCTGATTAGTCTATCACAAATTAATCGAGAATAGTTATATATGGGTGCTAAACTTAAATAAAATTTATTTCCAACATCTGGAAGACAATTATGTTTCTCTCCCTTTATCCTATAAATGTGGTGCATTATACTGATTGATCTTCCAGTGGTAAAGCCCACTCACACTTCTCAAATATCCTGGACATAATCAATCCTTCTTATATATTGTTAGATCCAATTTGTTTCTCTTTAGGGTTTTTACATCTATGTCTGTGAGAGTTAGCGTGTATTTAATTATATCATTTCTTATGTTTTTTGAGTTTTAGTTGGTCTCACCAACTAAATTTGTAAACTAACTTTTTCAATTCTCAGAAAGAATTTGTGTAAGATCAGCAATATTTCTTCCTTGAATGTTTGAAAAGATTTATCCGTGAAGCTGACCATTTTGCCTTTGATGTGTTTGTTTTGTTTGTTTTATTTTGGGGTGGGGTAGTAATTTTCCAGTACAGATTCAACATCCTTTTACTTCTTATGGTAGTTTTAGTTAATTGTGTAGAAAATTATCCATTTGTTGTATTTCTGTATTTATTTTCATAAACATTTTTACAATATAATCCTATTAATTTTAATATTTTATAATGTTACAGCCTTGCACAATTCTTCTTGCTCTTCAGGAAAGATTAGAGATATAATAGGAGCATATCCTGAAACATTCACACAATTCATCATTCAAATCTCTCTAAGTAAACAAAATGCCTCTTTAAACTTACAGGACACCCAAATGAGAAGTGGTTCTTACTAGTTTACAGAAATTGCTTATCTTTGTGTTTGATGCTGGAAGAAGCTCAGATAGCATCTCATATTCTGCCCTATTTTCAGGCAGAACCAGTTATAGCACATTTCTGAAAAAAAAAATCTGCCATTACTTATGAAAATGAGTTTGTAGTTGCTTATATCACAATATACTCATATGTTTTTTTAAAAAAATATGTTTAAATACCTACAATTTTTGAATATGTATTTTTAAGCTAATAGTAAACATGCACACTGTAGGAAAAATCCAGAGCAAGTGTTAAAGTCCAGAAAATTATTGCATCATAATATTTTAGTTTAACACCTTAGATTCAAAAGATTTTTATTAAATTCAGGGTGTAGGGACACCTGGGTGGCTCAGTCAGTTAAGCATCTGCATTTGGCTCACAGAATGATCTCAGGGGCCAGGGATTGAGTCCCACATTGGGCTCCTTGCTCAGTGGGGATCCTGCTTCTCCCTCTGCCTGCCCTTTTTCTGCTTCTGTGTGCTCCCTCACAGCACTCTCTCTCTCTGACAAATAAATAAATAAAATCTTAAAAAAAAAAAATTCAGGGTGTATCCCGGAGGGTTCTTTGGAGGAGAATCCTTGGAACTTGATATAAAAATAACAAAATATAGCAATAATAAACCAACAATATTATCTAACACTTATCAAACGCTATAAGTGCTGGACTTGTTTAACAATACAAACATCATTCCCTAGTATCTCCAAACAGCGGTGATAACTCTTTTAAACAAACAACAGTAGAACTGGACAGGCATGTTTTCTAGACTGATGTATTGTTTAGTCAATTAATTCCTCATGGTGAAAAAATTTATGTCCTTGCCAGATCAGTTGCTCGGGAAACAGAGAGACTAAGTGAAAAATCAGTGAGCTGTAAAAGAATAGTAACATTCTATAACTGATGAGAGTGGAAAAGGACCATTAATTTAAAAATATCAGCTAAACAGAATTTAGCAAATGCATTATTTTAGGGATAAGAGAGTGTTAAGTTTGTTAATTGAATTTGATAGGTATAATTCCCAATAGAAAAGGCATCCAACTAACAGTTTGGAAGAAAGGGAAATTAATTCAGAGCCTCAAATTCTTTTATTTATTTATACGTTTGTTTGTTTGTTTATTTATTTGACAGGAGAGAGATCACAAATAGGCAGAGAGGCAGGCAGAGAGAGGGGGGAAGCAGGCTTCCTCCTGAGCAGAGAGCCCAATGTGGGGCTCAATCCCAGGGCTCTGAAATCATGACCTGAGCCGAAGGGAGAGGCTTTAATCCATTGAGCCACCCAGGAGCCCCTATTTTCTTTTTGATATTCTAAGATGTTCAAGTTAATACTAGAGCCAAAAATGGCTTGTAATTTGATTTTTTTTTTTTTTTTTTAGAGATGAACCTGATGATTAAGGGAAGGATCAGAAACAATGATACTATTTTTGGTCATAAATGGAAGATGGAATTAAAGACAGTAGAATTAAGGCAAATTAACAGTGTCTTAATAGGTTGCTCCACTTTTAAGCTAAATCTATGTCATCCAATTCAACTATGTTGAATGAAAGACAAAACCCACTCTTCTATATATACCTTTTTATATTACTAATAAAATCAGTTCTAAGGGCGCCTGGGTGGCTCAGCGGGTTCCTGGGGTCCTGGGATCAAGTCCCATATCTGGCTTGACGGGAAGCCGGCTTCTCCCTTTCCCACTCCCCCTTCTTGTGCTCTTACTCTTGCTGTCTCTTTCTCTCTCTGTCAAATGAATAAATAAAATCTTAAAAATAAATAAATAGATAGATAAATAAATAAAGGACTGCCTTCAGCTCAGGTCTTGAACCTGGAATCCGAGGATTGAGTCCCTCAGCAGGGAGTCTGCTTCTTTCTCTGATCCTCCCCAATCTCATACTCTCTCTCTCTCTCTCAAATAAGTAAATAAAATCTTTAAAAAACAAAACAAACAAAAAACAAGTAATTATGTTAAGTAACTCTTAAACAAAGATGACCTTAAAAATTTTAATTATCATTATTATACTTGAAATTTATTTTACTGATGATTAAAAATAATTGATCCTTTGAAAATAGCCCTCCTAAATTAGGATAATTGAGATCGGTAAGGTTATTTCCTAGACAGTAAACCCTTCTGGAGATGTTCTCCAAGACATAAAAAAGGCAATCTTCATTCTTATTTTAGGTTAGTTTTAAAGCACACAAACGAGGAAAATAAAATAAATTTGTGTTCCTGACATTCAAAAATCATAAGAAATTCAAAAACCGGCAAAGCAAAAAGCTCCAAATATAACAAAGTCTTCCTGACATTCAAAAATCATGAGAAATTCAAAAACTGGCAAAGCCAAAAGCTCCAAATATAACAAAGTCTTCCTAGGTCTCTCCTTTGAACAATAAAAAGTTTTGAGAAAATACGTAATGGACAATAACAAAGACTGTATTTCCATAACCACTTGTTGGCACCCTGTAAAGCTTGGATCAAAAATAAATGCTTTGAAATTAGACAAAATCACATCCTGCTCTTGTGAGAAAAACTCTTAGGTAATGAGTTTCAACTTCCAAATTACATTTGAATGAGAAGGTGAACTTTTAATGGAACTTTTATAACTTGCTTGCATATATTGTGTTTATCTGTATCTTGTGTGAAAATTTAATCAGAGATGTCTGAATAAAAGAACAGATGGGAGCTTTATTTAAATTTAGAGAGAATGAATACCACATGCTGAGCTCAATAAAGCAATTTAAATAAGTTTTCCATCTTATATAAATTTTATTTAATGATGTATTCAACTTAGGAATTCTAAAATAGCAAAAACACTAACTATAAAACAACTAAACCTACCTATGTCTCTCACATGTGATAAGCATAAAAATACGTTCTGAGATTATGGAAAATTTCATGGTGTCGTCTAAAGAATATTAAACTTCCATTATTGATTTATTAGGTCTGCCATTTTTTAAAAAAAATTTCAACTGATCCCACAAAAGAAAAAATAAAACATTATTCCAGATAGAGATAAACAAGGTTTATGTTTGAATGCAAAGATGACAATGTATTTTAAACAGATTCCCAGTGGAGTTGTCATAGGCTCTAGTAGGCTCAGAAGATAAAATGCCAGATTTTCTTCAATTACTATCCTTCTTTGCATTTTTGGTTACTGTTGTCATGTAGCCCCCACCCTGGTTCAATTTCATGATTTAAATAAAAATCATTTTTTGCTTTGTCTCTTTTTTTTTAATACTGTAAAGATAAAGAATATAAAAATGATTTTTCTCTTTTATCTATCTTTCTTTATTATAATGCATATCCCCATGTAACAAAACAGAAGTGAAAGAATATAAAATTTTTACAGAGCTAAATAAATATAAAATGCAGTAGTATTAGTCATTATTATTATTGTTAATTGTTTGAAGGTTGATAAATAACATAGAAATTCTCCAAGTCAGAAAACAATAGGTAAGGAGGAGGATTTTGATAATACTAGAAGATTAGTATTAGACCAACCTTTGCAGAGGAAACATTACCTACTCCGCACAATACTTAAAAAGAAATATTAAAGGCACTAGAAAGTGATAAAAAGCAGGCAGAAACTTGAGGATATTTGACCCTTGACAAAGGGAACTACCCTGAGTGAGACTTACTGATATATAACATTCCTGAGATCATTTCACAGTCCAAGTTGCTCAGTGCACCTGGAACTGAGCAGAAGGCCTCAGAATTTGACTTGAGGTGTAAAAGAAGGACCTACGAGGTGACAGAGTGGCAGGGAGTTGAAAGGGGAATCCACAAAGGAATGAGTTGTAGCCGAAAGTGCCCCCAAACATACATATATGAACCTTGCCCAAATCATGAGATTGCATTAAACTCTGCATGCATAAGGGATCTTCAAGGGTCTCAGTGGGAAGCCACAGCAAAAGGTTAAAAGAATTGAACAATTATAGCTTATATGTATAATGACTCTTTGGGGTTTTGAGTTCAATAAGCTATGTGACTACTAGAACAACAATCAACACAATTAAGGGGAAGATAAGAAAGCTGAACAGTAAACATTTCCAGATGTGCAAAGGAACAGATGTGTGTTTGACCAAACATCAATGGTCAAAAGAAAAACAATTGAGGGACTATAAACCTGAGGTGAGCTACACACACACATGCACGCACGCACACATAGGGACCAAAGGAAAATATCATAATAATTGATTTAATGGGGAATCTATAAAAATAGCAAAACAAACCAAAATAAAAATGAAAACTCCAGAACCAAAATGTAAAATAATCAAAATGAAAAAATCACCTTATAGGCTTATTAGAGATCAGAGAGAGCGAAAGAAACAAAAATTAAAGAGAGAGCTATTGAAATGATCCAACCCGAGGGATATGAAGAAAACAGTTTATGAAAAATACAGAACACGGACTTTTGCATAATACCAAGCTGTCTAACTTAATTTTAATTGGATTCATCATAAATGAAAAGAGAAAGAGAGAAAGAATAGTGCAAGAAAATTGAGTGAAGAATGGATGGCAAAAGTTTTTCCCAATTTTGGTGATGTTTTCAAGTATTTTTATAGCCATGTACTAGACAGCCTGACTCTGAGGACAGCCTGATGCTTGTCCTTTCACAGATGTTCCCCATGTATCCAGGATTTTCATACCGCTTTTTGGCTCTCCAAAGCTTCTTAATATGGTTTATTTCAGTATTTATCAAGCACAATTAAATTTTGTTTTTAATATGCCACTAAATTTCATTTCCCTCAACTTATCTACTTCTTAAGAAAATAGCAACTGTTAATCAGTGTTAAGTTGCGAGAAATTGAAAAATCCCCAAGGTATCAGCATTATAAAGGATAAATGATAAATTTATTTGCTCATAAGAATTAACATGGAATGGGAATATTTTACATATTTGAAGAAAGATGGTCCTTCCCAGTCAAATCGTCAATTAATAGCCACAATTCCTCTAGGATCGGTTCTGGGTGTGTAAGTATGAGCATACAAATTAGTTTCTTTAATAGACTCTAGTTAGGTGGACACAGTTCTTTTTCCAGAGTAGTCTCACAAGTGTCTCTATTAACATTCTTGGGGTAATTCATTTGAGAAGCAGCATACATCCATTTATCAATGGAAATAGAGCTGGATAGGGACAAAGTGAAAAAAAAATCAGTGGGAGAAGCATGTTAAAATTTATGTGACCTAGTGCTTCTTTAAATTAATGTACCTAGTCCTACCTTATCTGTGTTTAATCTAGAATCATGATGTCTCAGAGCTGGAAAAGCTTCCCCCTGGAACTAACATGTCTGAATATTATTCAGTCTTCACATCTTTTTAACACTCCGTCTTCATCCAGACAACCTGCACTTATTATCCCACTAAATGCATTCAGATTTTTACACGTTTTTGCCTATGCATATGTAAATTCGATTTCAAGTTTAAGAAATTCTACACACTTTGATCCAGACTGCGCGCACCACAGCAATACACATGCGAAGATGCTATTTGAAACAAATTATTTGTCTAAAAAAAAAAAATCAGTGAAAACAGAGCAATGCAATTTAGAGATACTCAAGGATGTATAGTTGGATCCCAAGACATACGCAATCAACCTTTTCAGAAATATATTTGTTCTATTTTCTGCTTCTCTGTTAATGAGAAAACAACATTTTTAAACCCAAATATAAAGGTAAGGAGCTTGAACAACAGATCATGCCGTATGAGCATTTCTTTTTTCCTTTGCCATGCCAGAGTCGAATCTAGAGAGAAGAAAGGAGGCTTGTAATGAGACATAAGTAGATGTGAGAGAAGACATCACTGGCAGTTTCCTGACTGAAAGACTGAGATTTAATCACGGGAAGCTGCTTTGCAGCCACTGCCAAAGCTCACAGGCTTCACTGGCCGGGAGCAGGATACCTGCAAAGCCTGAACTAAAGCAAACCAAATTGCTGCCAACGCACCACCTCTAGGCAATAGATAATCTTCATCGACCATTTATTTTACTGCTGCACACTCTGATCTTGTGTTTTGTTATCTATAAAAGAAATACCGCACCTTTATATCACTGGAAAAGGACATCTAGGGAGAAAAGACTGCTATTAAATCTATGAAAAAAAGGGAGATGCTTCTTCAGGGTTTAAGCTGTCAGAATCTTGCTGCTGAGTAAAGCAAAGACCTGTAGTGAGCATACATCCAAAACCTTTAAGCTTTAGAGGAACACAAAACATAGTCATTTGAAAAGAGTGGCAATAATGATAATTATATAGTCCATGTAATATTGTAATACTTCCAAATATAAACAAGCCCCTTACACTAGTTAAGTCATACCACTTGTGTGACCTTGAATGAGTCACTTAAACTTTTAGCTGGTTTCCTGATCTAGAAAGTGGGAAAACTACATCTCTCTCACTGCTTAATAGAGAAGTAAGTCAGGTAATCTATGTAAATGTCCTAGCCTAGGATAGATACCTAAGACAAATGATCTCCCTTTTCTTTTGTAGAAGTAGAGTAAGATCCTAGATTATCTTTTCTTATATAATGTATCGATATCTGTTTATTATAATTTTCGTAGCTGTTCACTAAATACTTGCAGGATTAAGGTATGAACAATACATGTTCTGATGCTCCCTTCTGCTGGAAAAATGTGACTCCTGAGTCAGGACAAAAGAGGACAGCAGCAGGAGACTGTCCACAGCATTTGGAAGAAGGCCAGGTCAATTTAGGGCTTCACTGTTATCCCAATTCATCTTTTTTTTTTTTTAAGATTGTATTTATTTATTTGTCAGACAGAGAGAGAGCACCAGCAGGGGAAGTTGCAGGCAGAGGGGGAAGCAGGCTCTCCTCTGAGTGGGAAGCCTGATACGGGACTTGATCCTAAGACGCTGGGATTATGACCTGAGCCAAGGCAGCCACTTAACTGACTGAGCTACCCAGGTGCCCCTATCTCAATCCATCTTAATAGATACAATATGAGCTGTTAGAAGTGAATTTATGTGAAATTTTGAGTTTCTAGAATCACCAAAAATGCTCTATTTTAGTCTTTATAAACCCATAAAATTAAATAATAC
Source organism: Procyon lotor (assembly GCA_028646535.1). NCBI lineage: Eukaryota > Metazoa > Chordata > Mammalia > Carnivora > Procyonidae > Procyon > Procyon lotor. Next base: position 37,130 of record JAQQSY010000071.1, read on the forward strand.
TCATATTATCTATTAGGTATAAGAATTACAATGTGCTCACTATAATGACTATCTTAATATAATATACTTTAGTATACTATCTCCCTTATTTTTCATGACTAATAGATACAGCTCTCTCTGAATATGTGTGTGCACACGTATGTGTGTGCACACATGTATGCACTTCAGCTCACTTGTGAACTGTGTTACTGAGCCAAGAATTAAACTCAAGTATGTTTCTCTTGAATGCCCATGCTATTTCTTTTACACCGTAGTGGAAACAACATTGTACATGTGAATGGGGCTGGTGATTAAAAGCAGCGTAAGTGTATTAGTGCTGTCTGTGCAGAATTTGAAATAATAACAGAAATTAATTGAGCCCTTCTCCTAGTTTAGTGTGAAAACTGTCACTATATAATCATCTGTCCTAGCATACTTAAAAGCATAAGAAAAAAAAATCTTCTCTATTTTTCTAACCACTCAGATCCCTAAAAAAGATCTCCATTTTCATTTAAACATACAAAATAGGACCATGAGAGCTCTCTGCTCAGCGGGAAGCTTGCTTCCCCCGCCCCCCTGCCTGTCTCTCTGCCTACTTGTGATCTCTCTCTCTGTCAAATAAATAAATAAAATCTTTAAAAAAAAATAGGACCACGAAAAACACCAGCTCAAGACAGGTGGATGTGATACCTGCAGAAATATTCTGTAACTTTCCCAAGAAAGTGAAAAGATAATTGTAATGCCGAAAAAAGAAAACTCTGTACCCTTAGCTCACTGATTTAGACTTTATGTGGCCTGGGAAAAAAGAAAGTAGAGAGAGACAAAGAGATTTTCCGTAGGTTTTAACTGTTTCTCTACAAACCACACCATGAACAGGAACTGTGAATGTATATCATTAACTGAATTTTCCCATTTCCCTTAAGTATATTTCCAGATTTACAACTCATTATATTCTAACCTGCTGGCTCAAAACTATCACAGGTAAGGAAGTGCATTCAGAGGCACAATGCTCTGCATATGATGAAACTTCTGTGGTGCAGTAGCCCTACAAGTTATCAAAAGCCACCCTCAAGCAAGTAGCAATGCTTAATTAAGTACTGACTGAAAAAAAAAAAAAAAGTACTGACTGAAAACATCTGTAAATCCCCTCCTAATGCTTCCTATGACAGAATCAAAGAAAGTCCCAGCTTCGGGTAGAGGGTATGGGAAAATGAAGCTGGCATTCATAAGTCAAGGACTGGCAAATAAGTTTAATTAAAATGATACTGGTTAGAAGTGCTTCTGCTTCTACCTATGAAGAATTAACTGCAGAGAACTACCTTCCAATGGAAAAAAAAGAACTAGAAAAACTGGCAAATATATGAAAAGGAGATTTCATATTTTGTCAACAGGCAAGGGAGGACTATATGATAAGAGAGAGGAGAAAAGCAAAGAATCAAGACTGCCTTTCCCCAACCTTACAGCCCAGAGGAAGTTTCTGAGCTTTGGGGTAGGAAACAGAAGCTAAACTCAGTGCAGTTCTCTCACTCTGTTGAGGAGACAGGGATTGGAGTTTCAGAAGGTCTTTTCTTCCTCGTGTTTATGCCCCTGTAAAGCATAACTGCTCTTCTGGTTGGAGACAAGATGGGAGTCAACACATTTGACCTTACCCTTCCTACCACTTACAACAAAAGCCCTCCCTGCCCAGGATTCATAAGGCAACTGACAGAAGACTCCAAAAGGTAGAGAAAAAAAGGCAACTAGCTGAGGAACTTGGGGCGCGAGATACACACAGGCATAAGGACGCTGCTTTGTTTTGTTTTGTTTCTGTTTGCCTCCAGTAAAAATAAAATTTCAATAAGCCATAACTTCAGCTTTTAGCTTTATCCATCGATCATATTATTTTTCTGTGATTTTTACACAAAGAGTAATTCCTTCCCAAATGAGGGAGAGAAAAGAGACCTCTTGTGCAGATATCAAACTAGAAATATATTTCAAAGGACCCAAGCCAGTGAACACAGAATGCCCTGTAGAATTCAAAGTTCATCCCTTCCATTTACACAAACCATGCTTTCCAATTCAGCAAAATGAAGCAGTCTTTTTGCCCCCCTACTCCCAGATTTTACTCTAATACCACCCACCCTTGAAACAGCCATTTCCTATAGTCAATATTGTTGCATCCTATACTTTAGCTTATTTAACTCAAAACCAAGATGCATGACCAAGGAAGATATAAAGCTTGTTAAATCCCATGACTCAGATAACTTGCCAATTCACCACAGATGGGAGATGCCTGGGTCAGGGGATAAAACTCTCCCGCTGAGGACGTAGCAGTGATGAGGATGCTGACTTGGACTCTTAGTGATAACCCTGTCTAAAGAAGATGGCTGGCTTTGCTGGCAGCCTAAATAAATCACGAGGGCATTTTGCACAGGATACCTCCTGGAGCTTTTATTCTGGGCTTCTGAACTGATTCCACATATGGCCAGATCTTAGTAGTATAGTTCAGTCATCATGTGTAGCATCATGGGGGAAATCAAAAAAAGAAACTAAAGGACTAGGTGACGTATGAAGGCAGAAAGCACTTATTAAAACCATGGCACTCAGAGACAAAACTGTTGTTAGAAACAAGACAAACACCTACTCACCTGCTGGGGGACACCTGAGTACTGAACCAAGTACTTTATTTACTGCACAGCCTAGGGAAATATCCATTCAAACAACAGAGGTGTGAAGGACCCAGCTATAAAATTGGACATCCAGAGAAGGAATTATAAGAAGGCATAATATCATAAAAATCAACTGAATGTACAAAAATCAATTTGTATTTATAGTTGGGTTGCATATTAGGATTTTGAAAAAATATTTCTTTTTGTAATATTAAACATAAATGGTAAGAATATGTATTTATTTTCTCTTTAGGACTATGATTTGAGACATTTTCAAAGCGGCTATTTTATATTAGAATAGTTAGGAAATAATTTAGTGTTTGATTCTTCCTCCTTATTTTCACTGATTTAAACAAGAAATATCCACCTCAAGTGTAAGATCATACCATATCTGAAATCTAACTCTCTTCCCAAAAAATGAAGTTTGAGACTTCCTGGGAGCTATTAAACATTACTCTGAGCACAGGACGATGTGGAGCTGAGAAAAAGTTTCACTAACTTAGGAGTTTCATTTTTGTTGGAGTCAGTCCATCTTTCTGTTCAGACAGAAGAAAATGATACCCTACTCAGTCCCAAAATGAAAAAGACAAATTGTGTTTGCTTTGAAAAAGTGACAGCAAAATTTTATTTTAATTTTCCCTAAATTTATAATTATTTTCAGTTCCAACAAAACAAAAATTTTGGACACCAAGGAAACTGAACCAAGTGGAACAGAGTATATGTGTAAGAACATCAACTGAGTCCCAGATGATTTATTTGCATATCAGATTGTGACATATCTCATACTTAGACTCTTCTTTCTCTTTCTTTCTTTCTTTCTTTCTTTCTTTCTTTCTTTCTTTCTTTCTTTCTTTCTTTCTTTCTTTCTTTCTTTCTTTCTTCCTTTTTATTCCTTACTCTCTCTCTCTCTCTTTCTTTCCTTCTTTTTTTATTTTTAAAGAGAGGGAGAGAACACGAGGAGAGGCAGAGGGACAGGGAGAGAGAAAATCTCATTCAGGCTCCTTTCTCAGTGCAGAGCCCAACCCGGGGCTCCATCATGCAGGTCTTGATCTCACAATTCTGAGGATCGTGATCTGAGCCAAAATCGAGTCAGATGCTTAACCAACTGAACCACTCAGGTGCCCAGAGCTCATTTCTGATAAAGCAAACTAAATTGTGAAAGTTAGAAATTGCCAAGGTTAGCTTGTGACATTGCTCAAGATAAGAGGAAACAATCTTAGTGCACTTAAGACGATGAGATATTAGAAAACAAAACCTACTCTTCTCACTTGTCATTTATCTCAGAAGATTGAAATAATTGGGGTTGTTGAAGTCATAATTTCTATTTGAAGGCTATAAAACTTATAAAACTCTTATAAAACTCAAGTAATCTGATGGCATTGGAAAGGTACTAGACAAACTCTTTTCTAAAATATATGTGTGTTCTAAATGTCAGAGAAAAAATGGGGAAAAGTAGGAACCACCAGACAAAAATTATACAAGAATAAATTAAATCAGTATTAAGTGTGTTTTCTAGGGGTGCCTCACTTGGTTGAGCTTCTGACTCTTTATTGCACCACAGGTCATTATTTTGGGATCCTGGGATAAATACCCTCATTGGACTTGGTGCTTAGCATGGAGTATGCTTGAGATCCTTTCTCTCCTCTTCCTCTGCCCTTCTCCCACCAATGTAAATAAATAAAATCTTAAAAAATACGTTAATTGTGTGTTTTCTAGATGTAGAAAGTGATCTTTCACACAGTGATATGAATATTGGAAGCAGCTAGGAGATATAAAACATACTCCCTTCTTTAAAATCAGCTTATATTTTAATTAAGTCATAACAAGCTAGAAATTATAAATAAATTGTGTAAAAAAGGAGGTAAGATGGGCAGTAAATTATAAATGAAAGTAACAATCAATATAGAAGAAAAGGAATGATTCAAAGTGGGGATTTCAGAAAAACAATTTTACAACAATGTGGAATTTAAAGTCTTAGAAGGTGGGTGATTTAGGGATATACCTTAGTTTATACCAAGATATGCAAAAAATGTATAATTATTTTATTCAAGTCAAACATGATCTATTGACTAAAGGTGACCAGTTTTTCTATGTCAGATTTGCATACAAGAATCTTTGCTTTTCAGGGAAACCCTGTACTTCAGAACTCTTCACTTTGAGGGTACCAGAAATCAAGTCAGTACCGACTGCTGCATGGCCTCCTGTTCTGGGCATTTCTAGGGAGTAAGCACTGTTTTCCTACACTCTTGTTACCTGCTAATAGACTTTCCCTCTCACTTAGGGGTTTCCTTTATTTTTTTTTTTTTCTCTCCTCATCAACTCTGTTCTCTGCCCTTTCCTTAAAGATCCCTCAAGATGTTTAGCCTTCTGGAAAAAACAAAACAAAAACTCCATAAAGCTAGGGAAACAGTTTCTTCTTTCTCTCTAGAAGAGTAAATTTGCTTTTAGTCAAGAATCTGTATGCCTGGAAACCAATTTGGAATTGTGAGGTGAAAGTAAACACATAGCAAAATGTAAATTAATGTCCTAACAAATTATCCTGCCATATGTGAAAAAGAGTATGTTAGGAAGTCTAGGTTGGAGAACAAATTTCCAAAGGAGCAGGTTAGGCATGGGGTTTTAGAGATAATGAATAATCTAGTCTAATATCTGGAGATAATTCTAATTCTCTAAAAGAGAATGCAAATAGGAAAATAGTTGTCTAGATATTCTAAATTAATTTTTAAGTTGACTTTGGGTAAAATTTAAAGAATATTGAATATAAGAATAAAAGACTTACAAATATTACTCTAATGAGGATTATTCACATTTTTTTGGCAGAAAAATGACTTCATCTAACAATGACTTAAAAATTCCTGGAAGGTTAAAAAAATTAATAAATAAAAACCCAAGAAAAACAGACTGAGAAAGGAAAAGGTTAAAAGAAGGAAAAGTGAGTAGATAATCCAGCTAATGCAAATTAAGGATTTAACTTGTTAGCATATTTTGTTTATGGTAGTGAAATTTTGACAAATAAAGCATCATTGAGTTCACTGGCAAAATTAAGGGCAGTAAGTTAATAAAAAAAGGGAGTAAGGAGTTAAAAAAATCACATTGAAAAAGGATTTAGAATGTTAGTGGAGTGTTAGGGTTGGTATAGAGAATGTAACCACTTCTCCATAAGAAAATTTTCACTATAAATAATATTGCAAATCATTTTTAATTCTGGGAAAAAAAGAGATACAGAAGTCGATATTTTTAAATCCCACTGCTTGGAGGAGACATTTGAAAAATGAGCAAAGTGCAACAAAAAGCTATATTTAAATCAATTGTTTCAAATGCCAATGCCACTGGGGTGTTGAATGATGGCAAAGTTTCTACATTTGCATGCAAAATGAAAATCAGGTGGGCAGAATTAATTTCCATTTTAATTAATTTTAATTTTAAAAAGTCATTCTTTAGTGTTGGCAGAATGCCTCACACTTTTTGTCATTGTTGAATTTTTACTTTTTTTTTAATATTTTATGTATTTATTTGAGAGAGAGAGAGAACATGAGAGGGGAGAAGATCAGAGGGAGAAGCAGACGCCCCCTCCCCATGGAGCTAGGAGCCCGATCTGGGATCTGGGACTTGATCCCAGGACTCTGGGACCATGACCTGAGCCAAAAGGCAGTCGCTTAACCAACTGAGCCACTCAGGTGCCCTCATTGTTGAATTTTTAAAGGAAATTGGGGTTTAGGTGTTTGCATTAAAAGTTTTAGAAGCCTAGTAGTAGAATTTACAGTTACTCAGAGCAAACAGTCTCTATATTCTATATATCCAAATGCTAAGCCATATTAAAAGATTTTCTTTAATTCTAATATAAATATAGAAATTAAAACTTCATTTGCTTTTTAAACTTGGCGTGATAAAGAATTTTTAATTAGACAATTATATTGTATGGAAATGACAATCCGGGATCCTTGGATACCATTGCCATTCTGTGACCAATTAATTAACTCTGTAATCTCAGCTCTTAGGTCTTAGCTTCTTAGATCTTAGCCTCACTTCATAAGTTGTATACATTAATTTCCAAAATAAAAGACTTTGAGCTAGAACCAGAGCTCACAAACTACAGATGATGAGGTCTTAATCCACTAAGGCTTCTGTAACAAAATACCACAGCCTGGAAACCTTTTAACAACAGATATTTATTTCTTACAGTTCCGGAAGCTGAAGGTCTTAGGGCAAGGTGATGGGATGGTCAAGTGACTAACCTCTTCTGGACTGCAGACACTTTATAGTCCCATGTTGTGGGAGGGATGAGAGATCTCTGTGGGTTCTTTTTGATAAGAACATTAATCCCGGTGCACCTAGGTAGCTCAGTTGTTAAGCATCTGCCTTTGGCTCAGGTAATGATCCCAGGGTCCTGGGACTGAGCCCCACATCGGGCTCCCTGCTCAGAGGGAAGCTTGTTTTCCCTCTCCCACTCCCCCTTCTTGTGTTCCCTTTCTCTCTCCCTCTCTCTCTCTCTCTCTTTGTCTCTCTTCTCTATCTCTCTCTCTGTGTCAAATAAATAAAATCTTAAAAAAAAATAGAACATTAATCTCATTCATCAGGGGTTCGCCCTCATGACCTAATCACCTTCCAAAGTCTACACTTCTTTAAGTCACTACCTTTGGAGGGTTAAGATACAACATATGAATTTGGTGGGGACACATTTTTACCACAGGAGATAGCAAAAGTTATTTGCTTGACTCATGGCATTAATTTTTTTAAACATGCCAATGTCAAACAAAGAAAATTTTATATCAAAATCTACATGTAGTTATCAGAAGGGGCACATGCACCCAAATGTTTATAGCAGCAATGTCCACAGTGGCCAAACTATGGAAAAAGGCTAGATGTCCAGTGACATCCAAGTGAATGGATAAAAAAGATTTGGTATTTGGTATATACATATACATATATACATATATATATAGTGGAATACTATGCATCAATCAAAACACCCCAAAATCTTGCCATTTGTAAAAACATGGAAGGAACTAGAGGATATAATGCTAAGCGAAATAAGTCAGTCAGAGAAAGACAATTATCATGTGATCTCTCTGATATAAGAGAGGCAGGGCAGGGAGTCCTGGGGGAAAGGGAGGGAAAAATGAAACAAGATGGGACTGGGGAAGGAGACAAACCATAAGAAACTCTTAATCTCAGGAAACAAACAGGGTTGCTGGAGGGGATGGGGATGGGAGGGATAGGGTGGCTGGGTGATGGACATTGGGGAGGGTATGTGCTATGGTAAGTGCTGTGAATCACGTGAGACTGATGATTCATAGACCTGTATCCCTGAAATAAATAATATATTATATATTAATAAAAACCTGCATATGTAGCTTCTTTGTGCCCTGGGTCTATTTTCTCGCTCAGTTGCTATTGTCCTAGTTGGACCGATCACAGAGTAAAAGTGGAACCTCATCAGCTTTCTCTATGTTATTGGCCTGGTCCTTGTAAGCATTGAAGTCAACAAAATCCCTTATCTAGATAATGATTAAATCCCCTAAATATCTAAAGCTGTTGGACCATGTCAAAGAATGAAATGTGTATAGAGATATATATCTAGGTATCCGTCTTTAACTTAGTTTTATAAATAATTTATTTTATTATTTTCATTGTCTGCATTTCCCTTTCTCAAACAATATACTGTTGTTCTACAAAGTAATTTTTTAAAGATTTTAACTAACTTTATTATTGTTATATTATTCCTTGGCAGGAACCACAGATATTTTTGGAAATATGAATGAATTTTATCTCTATCACTACCTATAGAGATACTTACATATATACACCCTATACACATGTAATATCAATATACATATACATTAAATACATATATGTGGGGGGTATAGAGAGAGACAGAGATAGACAGAAAGGATATATATGTGTATGGTTTTGTGTGTGTGTGTGTGTGTGTGTGTGTGTGTGTGGGTAGATATCCAGAAAGAGAAAGACAAAACGAGAGAATGTATTTGATCATCTAACTTTGTGAAATGACAGATTATACATATCTATAGTGTAGATGCACAAAAACTATCTCTCCTGCAAATGCTATATACAGCCTTGAACGGTGCTATAGCATTATAACAGCAAATATGAAGTTAGCAAGACATTAAACTGTGAGCTACCTAAAGGAATTATTTTTTCTAAAAATTTTTAATAATTAGTAAATAAAACATTAACCATTTAATCACTAAAATGTAATATAAGCATTAAAACATATTTTAAAAGAGAAAATTTTATTTCATTTTTTCTTCCAGGTTATATTCATATTGCAATTGGTCTTATAAATATTTGAGAACATAGTCTACATCAAGTTTCACTTTCCATGTTTTTACTATCTAGCATTACAGGGTATAATTTTCAACGTTTAAATAATATTTCTAATAATTTTAATGGCAGCATATGACTTCAAATAGAAGTATTCTAGTTTGTTTAATTATTTCAATATATTTATACAATTATATGTACAATTTTTCTTTGTTATACTTAATGCTGCCATACACTTCTCTGCACTAAGCTTTTATCCTCTTTTTCCATATTTTTCTTTGTCTTTCTCCTGTTCTTCCTCTTTCCCCTACTTCTTCATCTAATCTTTTTCTTTTTCTTTTGAAGTGTTTCCATAAAATACTTTCTCAAGAGTGAAATTATTGAATTAAAAGTCAAAGATATTTTTATAGCCTATGCTATACATTGCCACATTATTTTCTAAATGGAATTATGAATTTGTACTACCACAACAAATGAACCAGTTTTGTTCAAAACTTTATAACACTTGGCTATTATTAATGTCATGCTAATTAAAATATCTCATACTTATTTAAATTTTTCATGCTAATAATGAATATTTTCATATGAAACTTGTGATTATACAAAAAACCGGATTGAACATCTAGGGTGCTATACATTCTAGACATCATCTTTCGTAGGCATCTATTTTTGAAGACATTTTCTTTCTACTTTTATTCTATTTTTCTTTTCTTTTTTAAGATTTATTTATTTGAGAGGGGAGGGGCAGGGGGAGATGGGGAGAGATGATCCAAGAAGACTCTCCGCTGAGTGTGGGGCCCAATGTGGGGCTTGATCCCAGGACCCTGAGATCATGACCTAAGCCAAAACCAAGAGTTGGACACTTAATTGACCACGCCACCCAGGGAACTCTCTACTTTTACTTTTTCAACAAGATTGAGACTGGATATTGCAGGAAGTTAACTTTCTATTTGAAGTATATGTTGTTAAAAAATGAGACTGCAGGGGCACCTGGTTGGCTTAGTCGTTAAGCGTCTGCCTTCAGCTCAGGTCATGATCCCAGGGTCCCGGGATCGAGCCCCGCATCGGGCTCCCTGCTCAGCAGGAAGCCTGCTTCTCCTGCTACCGTTCCCTCTCTCACTGTGTTTCTCTCTGTCAAAAAAATAAAATCTTTAAAAAAAAAAAAAAATGAGACTGAAAATGTTATGGGGTACCTGGGTAGCTCAGTCAGTTAAATGACCCACTCTCTTGGTTTGGGCTCAGGTCATGATCTTGGGACTCATAGGTTCCTGTTGGTGTAGGGCATTGTGCTCAGTGTGTAGGTTGCTGGAGATTTTCTTTTCCTCCACGCTCACACTCTCTCTCAAATAAATAAATCTTAACAAAAAAGAAAAAGAAATAAGACTATAGATGCTAAATGACATGAATTGGTTAATTTTTTTCAAGAAAGTTTGTGTGTTCTCTCAGAAGTCAAATCTCAAAACCAAAATTCATTTTTACAGTTTTGGCAAAATTAGGAATTCTTCCTACTTTTGAAATTTGTGATAGTCATGGATGATTTTCAAATGATGTCATTCCTTTAGATACATTTTTTTATCTAGTAGTTTCATTCAACCAGAGCCCAAGAGTTTGTAATGTAAGAAGTCCAGCTGAGTGATGATAATAATCTTTTCATTCATGAGCTAAGTAAACAAATGAGACAAACTACAGGGAACTGTTCAGTTAATGGTACTTTTTGGTATCTAACTGAGGCAGAAGGCCTGGTTTATAACAATGCCATGTTCCTTCATAACCCTGATATGTCCCTTCTCTTCAGTTTCATGCCCTCAAGTCTGTGGGGAATTCAAGTACCCAGATCTGAGTGCCAGAAGAATATTAACAGCATTTCTGAGTTATTGGCTTCCTAGGAGATGAATTGCGTGGATCATGCCTTTTTATTTTGGTGACTTCCTTCAGTTTCCTGCTTTTCCATTATTGCCTTTTTCTGTTTGTGGTTGTTTCCTAACACCCATGATGACTGTTGGTCTTTTCTTAACACAATGGTTTACTCACAATCTCAACTCCCTGTGTGTCAAAACCTCTTGATTGCTTTCTAACCTTATGGGTCTTTATGATGATGGCAGCTTTCTGCCTTCTGGTGATTGTTACCTTTTGGCTTCATGGCCAGACATCATCTTCATGGATATCAGTGAACCCAGCTCTGTGAACATCTCTCCTGCTGTGAACTCATGTCCATAGAGAGGAATCTCCCCTGAACATCTTAGCGATGCTGGTGCCCACTCACCAGTACATTCCTGAAGACCTTCTTTGAGTAGTGTTTCCTCTGGCCCTCCAGTGAAATATAATCCACTAGTGGGTATTCTCTTCCTTCAGCCTTTAGTCCCTTCTCTGCTGTCCGCCATAGCAACTTACACTTATTTGATTTAGGCTTAGCCATCACTTTTCCATAGCCATCCTAGCAGTGTGTTCACCTATTCACTTCGGCTCCTATAGGGTAGTCTATCTCATGTCCCACGAAATTAGCCCCAAGTCAATGAATTATTGCTTGTGCCGTGTTAAATGTTTTGGTCACCTTGATCAAGTACTTCTAAAACATCATCCCAAGTATACTCACCTGGCTCCTGACTATAGATCCTGATTCTTCCAACTCCTCTTTTCACTCCTGTCAACCTCAGCCTATCCCCAGTCAGGTCATGTTGGGATTTATCCCCAGATAAGAGACAACCGAAAGAGTAGGTGGGTGAAACTTTTGAAAGGTACATGTCCGCTGTGGAGGAGAAATCTATGTAGCATTTTTTCAGCCAAGGAAAAGCATTCTCTTATTTTGGAAGTTGGGCATGTGGCAGGGGTGGGGAAGCACCTCTGTGAGGTGTGAGGATCCAGGTGGTTTACAAAGCCAATATCCTTAGAAGCATCCATCTACATATTAGCATCCATGTTTTGGCATCTCATTTTTCGTTCCTTACAGGGACTCTAATCTTAGTATAACAGAACTGCAGTGGTTGAGCATTTAAAAATTTCTAGGGGCGCCTGGGTGGCTCAGTTGGTTAGGCAACTACCTTTGGCCCAGATCAGATCCTGAAGTCTCTGGATCGAGTCCCGCATCAGGCTCCCAGCTCCGTAGGGAGTCTGCTTCTCTCTCTGGTCTTCTCTTCTCTCATGCTCTCACTTTAAAAAAAAAAATTAATTCTAAAGCTAGGTGACACTAATTTGGAAGATCATAGAATTCCAGAACTGTCTTTTTTGTCTCTGATTGGCTTGCTTTGGAGCACAGTCCCTATTTCTGAAGTAATCCTTGTTACCAGGGGAATAAGTAACTTACATTAAACAGGTTAGGGTTATGTTCCCTGAATCAGGGCAGCAGTTAGCATCACTGGAAGTGAATGGATTAAAAATAAGGAATGAGTCAACATTTATAAGCAGAATTCAGGCACTGTTCCCACAAAACGGAGGGAGTGCTAGGCAACAAACCTGCATATCTGTTTATATATTTTTAAAGATTTTATTTATTATTTATTTATTTATTTATTTATTTATTTATCTATCAGAGAGAGAGAGAGAGAGGACAGAAGCAAGGGGAGTAGCAGACAGAGGGAGAAGTCTCCCTGTCAAGAAAGGAGCCTGATGTGGGACTCAATCCCAGGATCCTGGGATCATTACCTGAGCCAAAATCAGAAGCTTAACACACTGAGCCACTCAGGCATCCCTGCAAATATCTGGCTTTTGTTTTTGTTTTTGTTTTTATTTTAACTACTTTGGGCCCTGGGTGGCTCAAATGGTTAAGCATCTGTCTGCCTTAGGCTCTGGTCATGATCTCCAGGTCCTGGGATAGAGCCCAGCCTAGGACTCCTGGCTCAGCGGGGAATCTGCTTCTCCCTCTCACTTTGCCTTACCCCACTGCTTGTGTTCTCTCTGTCTCTCTCCCTCTCTCAAGCAAATAAATAAAATCTTTAAAAAAAAAAAAAAGTACCAAAGATTATTTATATGTTCTGAGCTATTTTGAACCAAAATAGGAATTTATGAAAAAGTAAAAACCTGTAATAAAAGACAAATTTTAGACCGCAAAACCTCACATCTTAGAACCAAAACCGTTCACCACACATCAGTTCGTTTATTTATTCATTCAAGGAAACCATCGGTTTTAAGCCTACTATGTGATAGGGACATGGAGCTGAATCTGTAGATCAAGACCCAGAATCTCAGTTCTAGTCTTAGCAGATCACTACATCTGTCCAGTGGGTATGGATTAGGGAAATAAAAGAAACTCCAGAAGGGCAGTGAGAGCGCGCGGGAAGCAGCAATTATGAATAAATCATGCTGAGGCCAAATGGCAGAGTCCCTGTGCTCTGCTAATAATTATTACTATTATATGAAGTGTAGTTGCAACTGTGCCTCTTCCCACACACTGTCCTAGGAGTGGAAAGTGAATGCCCTTGGGTAGGACTTAGCTCGACTTTGCAGTGCTCTGAACATCCACCTCGTGCCACCTCAGAGACAAACACGCTCCTAAGAAGCCCAACCCTTCCTGTCCTTGGCGGCCCCCACCCTCTGCCAGCTGCGGCCGTCGGAACGCGCTGGCAGGGCGAGACACCTGGGGTCACCACGCCGAGGCCAGGGCTGGCGGATCCTCAGGGCCAACCCCGGCGCGAGCCCGGCTGGTGGAGGCGCCTGCAGCCCTGCTCCCGCCCGGGTCCCCACTCCTGCCCTCGGCGGGCACGCGCGCAAGCCGGGAGGCGGGAGGTGGACGGGAGGGTCAGGGGACGCGATGCGCGTCGGAGCGAGCGCAAGAGTCCCCGGCGCGCCCGCAGCGCTCGCCCCGCAGCTGCTTCCGGCCCCGCGCCGCCCGCGCCCGGGAATAGCCCGAGTCGCCCACCCGCGGCGGCCGCGGGGCCCCGGGGCGGGCGAGGGAAGGGCGGTCCGCGTCGCCCCCGCCCGGCTCCCGGCACCGAGTCCCCTCCACACGCCGCCCGGACCGCGGGGCCGCCCCCCCGGAGTCGCTGAGGCCGAGCTCCCCGGGAAGGAGGATCCCAGGGACGCCTGCAGCCCGAGGTAATCACGGTAGATGGATGACGGACCCGGCGGGTCCTCGCCCAGAAACCCGACCCCGGCGGCTGGGAATGCGGACTCCGGAGGTGGCACTCTCGATCAGGACAAGTTTCTTGAGGCTTTGAAATGATGTGGTTGAAACTGACACTCATTTTGATAGCCAGCTTTTCTCTCCTACTTTAATAACTTTATTTAGACTACTAGATGATCCTTCCCCTGGAATATTTTGGGTTGAAAACGTTATTCTAAAAGTTTTTATATGTTGTGGACATTTGCACATATATATTTGTTAACTTTCTAGCTAATTAGAAACCCTAAAATTAAAATATTCTTTAAGCCACATTACAGGATCTCTGTGGCCCTTAAGCATCATCTTAGAAATTTATAATTAGCATCTGTCTTCTAGGAATGGTACCTTAGCCAGCCTCTTGGTGATGGGTTTTGCTTCTTACACGCTGTGGCACTCTGAGTTTTACCAGGTTCATAGACGTTGTATGGCCTATTTTAGTAACGTAGTAATGTAGTACATAACTCAAAGTTATGGTGCCACTACCAATTCAGCTGTTTCTTGTAAAGTCTCTTTCTGAAGAGCCTAAACAGATGGTAGTGGATACTGCAGTTTTCTGCTTTTTTATGCATGTCTTAAAGTTTTTTGAAGTGTTGGCTTTAGCACAAATTTAACTTTAGGTAAGTGTGTACCATTTTTTGTTCTATCCAATAATAATAACCCACTGGTAAATATATTAACTTTTAAAATAAATTAAGCAGCTATCTGTTAAATTTAATTACTGAGGTAATTTCAGAGTTGACCAAAAGACTTAATTTTGGTCTCTTGAAATCATTTCAATTAAATTTCATCAAGTAAAACAAAACTTAAACAAAAAGAAATACTTTCTAAGTTGTTTGTAATTTTCTCTTTTGAAACATTCCAACATTGAAAAGTCACCACCCTCCCCCTTGTTAATTGTCTAAGATCTCTGTAAAAAAAATTGTAATTATTTGATGAGTATGGTAAACAAAGTAGGGCCCTCTGTTGCTCCAGACTAGAATTGTGTAAAATATATTAGGGATTCCTACTTGACACAATGCATGCTATTTCTATTTTCTTCAATTAGTTACTCTGAGAATTTTTTGAATTTCAAATTTAGTTAGGACTTAAGTTTTACTTCTCTTTTTATGAACAATTATAGCAACAATGTAACTAGGAAGGAATTTTGAAAACAAAACTTTATTTAAAATTTTTTTTTCGGTAACATTTTTTTTTAATTTTTTCAGTGTTCCAAGATTCATTGTTTATGCACCACACCCAGTGCTCCATGCAATCCGTGTCCTCCTTAATATCCACCATCTGACTCACCTAACTGCCCACCTTCTTTCCTTCCAAAACCCTCAGTTTGTTTCTCAGAGTCCACAGTCTCTCAAGGTTGAGAAAAACAGCAGAATTAAAATTCTAGTACTTAAGTATTGAGACACAAGTGAAACCAATCTCAAACAATTAGGCATTCATACTTTGTTCTTGAAAAGACAAAGACCTGAGGGTTGCTGGAGGGGAGGAAGGTGGAAGGGATAAGGTGGCTGGGTGGTGGACAATGGGGAGGGTATGTGCTGTGGTGAGTGCTGTGAATTGTGTAAGACTGATGATTCACAGACCTGTACCCCTGAAACAAATAACACATTATATGTTAATTAAAAAAAAAATGTAAAAAGTTAAAAAAAAAAAAAAAAAGAACATAGACCAAAATGTTGTTTAAGAAAATTTTTCAGAGTGCCTGGGTGGCTCCGTGGGTTAAAGCCTCTGCCTTCAGCTCTGGTGCTGATTCCAGAGTCCTGGGGTTGAGCCCTGCATTGGGCTCTCTGCTCAGCAGGGCGCCTGCTCTCCCCCCCTTTCTGTCAAATAAATGAATAAAATCTTTAAAAAAATTTTTTTTTCAAAAGTTTATGTAGAATGCACATTCCCCCCCCCCCGGATTTCATTAATAAAATAAAGACTAGTAAAAACAGGACAATAAATATCAAGAGGCTTCCTCTAATAAAGCTTATTTCTTTTTTTCTCCCCTCCTCCCAGTTACTGCAATATCTACCTTATCTACGATATGCTAATTGTTTTTATTTAAATTCATTTAATGGGAAAATAGATTATCTTTTCAAGTATGTAAAATATTGATTCTAAATGATTCTCACCATTTAAAATTTTTTTTTTAGCGTCTTTAAAATGACGGAATTTCAAAATATTAAAATATCTTAGAACACTTACATTTTTGTGATATTGGTTACTAATTTGTTGATTTATAATATGGCATTTACTTTTAGCTATTTTTTGGAATATATTTCTGAAAATTATAGCCAATATTTAAGTAATTTTGATAAAATTGAAAATTAGTTTTAGTGATAGTAGGGATACTATTTTAATTTTTTTCCCTGGACCATGTATCATGCAGATAAAGTATATTATGAGCAAAAATTGACATATGCAATGGTTGATGTTAGATTGGAGAAATTATAACTTTAGTATATATATACCCTCAATATATAAATATGAAAATATATAATATATATGTTATATATAGTAACATAACATATAGTAAAGGGAATGGTGTTTGGCTATGTAACTTTCTTGCATTCCAGCTGTGCTTAACCTGCCCTTTGATGCTCAAGGCTAACTCAAAATAACTCACAGCTACAACTCTTCTGACACCTACTCCATGAGTAAACTTCAGGTCTTTTTCAAGGTAAAGTGCCATATTTATTATAATATTCATGTATTTTTCAATTGTTTAATATGTGCAGGACTGTGCTGACACATTTAGGTTCCTAGTTTTATTTTTTATGTGTAACTAACAAAGTTTCTGAGTTATATACACCTAACAGTGTTTTGCATAGGCTTTGTGGTTTATATAACAAGATTTTGCATAATTTGGTGCCTTTTTAGTACTGTCAATGTCAGATTATAGCAGAACTGACTGTACGTGTATATATATTTAGGTACTTTATTCTGTATAGTCTGAAATATATACTTTATAGGACAAATAACGTAATTATACTTGCTGCCATACAAAGATAGAATATCTGTTCCAGCTATATGTTGCTATATAACTAATGATCCTGGAACTTAATATCTTAAATTAAAAGTAAAAGTTTAAGGGGCGCCTGGGTGGCTCAGTTGTTAAGCGTCTTCCTTTGGCTCAGGTCATGGTCCCAGAGTCCTGGGATTGAGCCCCGCATCTGGTTCCCTGCTCGGCAGGAAGCCTGCTTCTCCCGCTACCATTCCCTCTGCTTGTGTTCCCTCTCTTGCTGTGTTTCTTCTGTCAAATAAATAAAATCTTTAAAAAAAAAAAAAAAGTTTAAGGGGTATGTGGATGGCTCAGTCAGTTAAGTGCCTGCCTTTGGTTCAGGTCATGATTCCGGGATTGAGCCCCACATCCTAGTCCTACATCCTGCTCCTTGCTCAAGAGGGAGCCTATTTCTCCCTCTCCCTCTGC
>JAQQSY010000071.1:55045-70451 GCA_028646535.1 Procyon lotor
AGAGAGAGAGAGAGAGAGAGAGGGATCACAAGCAGGCAGAGAGAGAGGGGGAAGCAGGCTCCCCGCTGAGCAGAGAGCCCGATGTGGGGCTCGATCCCAGGACCCTGAGATCATGACCTGAGCTGAAGGCAGAGGCTTTAACCCACTGAGCCACCCAGGTGCCCCTGCTGAGGGTTCAGTGTTAGGTCTCAGCAGAATTACAATTCTCCCTGAAGGTCACATAATCATTACCTTCGGGGGTAGTGAAGAGACAGATAAATGGATAATTAGGCTTTCCAGTTTCCAGAGTTGGCCACATCTTTCCTTTCAAACCAGTGAACCCTGTGTTGGGAAGGGCTTTTGGTAATTTTCAGTGCATCAGGAGCTCACAGCCAGATAGGGGACCAGTGCACAGTGTACATACATTCTGGGAGGGCAGAGGAAGGACATACTCACTCTGTCTCTTATGCTTCTCCTCCTGGACATTGTCTATAAAATATTTAGGATAACGATAATACAGGACACTCTTATTAGAAATTAGATAGTTAACGTGATTCAAGCTTTCACAAAGTATTATCAGTATGATACTGTACTAACTTTTGAAAGATGTTACCCCTCAGGAACACTAGCTTAAGAGTGTAGGAAATCTTTTTGTTTTATTTCTTTCAACTGCCTGTCAATTGACAATAATCTCAATAACATTTTCAGTTAAAAAAGTATTATCAGGCCATCTGAATGCTCCTTACAAGTTGGCATCAATAAAGTGAGCAGACTCCAGGTGAGATTCTCTATCTGTAGTGAATCTAAAAAGCAGTCAACTGGAGCAAGCAAGATAGCCAAAACCCAGGGAGGATTTGCTAGGTGTCCTTTGGAGTAAAATCATGGTTCTGAGCTTGCCCTTTTCCAACTCGGCGAAGCCTAAACAAAGTTTATATCTTATAATATCATAATTCAGTTAAATAATTTATTCTAAGGAAAAAATAGAATATAGGGCCACAGGGAACCTGCATAACATAAATACTAAGTGTTAATTACAACAGTACATTGTAATTGAAATGAAGAAGGAAAATGAAACATCCACCTGTAGATAACTATTTAACTATGTTGTGTTTGTGAAAGGTGGACTAAAATGGAGTTGGGAGGCCATTAAGGATATGGGCATTATGTACATTTTCACTAAGTGGAACCATGAACTTCTGAAGGGGGCCAACTCACAAAAATTCCAAGGATTCTGCAAGAACACCTGCAGCTTGCTATGATAAGAGACTTTTGCTTGATGTAAGCTTTAGCCACCAATTGTGTTCAGTCAAGATTAGCTTTGAGACATCATCACCAATCAAAATTCTTTAACAATGTATACAAGTGTTCCCTTTTTGCTTGTAAAACCTCTGTCTGACTTTTGCTTCCTAGCGGCACATTGTTTGGGTTGCTGCCCAAATCTTCCCCAAACAGCAATTCTTTGAGCTCAACCAGTTTTACTTACAGTTTTAGGTTGCTTACAATTTTTGCTTACAATTGCCCCTTTACAAGTTGACATTTGATACATTTAGTGGAATACTATGCAGAATTAAAAATTTATGGCTAATAATTTAGTAATAGCATAAGATAATGGCATATAGTAAATGAAACAAAAAATCTAAAACTTGTTTATGCCATAATATCAAAGTTTTCTCTAAAAATATACATAGACTGAATGCTAGAAAGAAAATCACTAAAAAAAGTACCAGTGGTTATCTGAGCAAGATGGCATTGGGCATATTTTTTTTTCTGCTTTTGTGTGTGTTATGACTCTGGTAAATGAGTTTCCATCACTTTTACAATAGAAAAGGAAAGATAATGATTCAAAATCATTACAGCAGATATTATGATTAGCAAAGTAGGACTAATCCACAATAATTATGAATTACTATTTTTTTCAAACAGTTTGAGTCCATACAGTATAATCAGGGCTTTAGTTCAACAATAATTTTAATCCTTAGAATATATTCATTTAAAAGATTTACTCATTCTAAAATTCAAATTAAAAAATAAATCACTAATAATATTACCTCATCTATCTATAATTCTCTTTTTTAGTTACCACTAACAACTGCATGGAATGTAACTTATATTGTAAAATAAACAAGAAATACCTCTTAAAAAAGGGAGGGAAAGAGAGAAGGAAGAAGAGACCCTGTCATGTACCTGTCAGTGTGGTAGTCATTTATATTCATTTTTTATTATAATTGTAACAACTCCACAGTCTGATATACCCTGGCTTTCATCCAGAATCCATGAAATCTTTTTAAAATAATTCAACCCCACTTAGTTTTTGGTTTCTATAAAAAATGTATTAAAAGGAGAAAATCTGGGTGCACCTGGGTGGCCTAGTTGGTTAAGCGACTGCCTTCAGCTCAGGTCATGATCCCAGAGTCCCAGGATCAAGTCTCACATCAGGCTCCCAGCTCCACAGGGAGTCTGCTTCTCCCTCTGACCTTCTCCCTTCTCTTGCATGCTCGTTCTCTCCCTCTCTCTCAAATAAATAAAATCTTTAAAAAAAAAAAAAGGAGAAAATCAGAAGGTAGATATTAAAGGAAGAGGAAAGTAGAAGCTGACATAAAAAATCATAAAGGCAGTCTCCAAAATTCAAAAATTATTGCAGTTTAGAATTAATTTATAAGGGGAGATGCAACTCAGGTTATGTCTAGTAAATGACATATTCATTTAAAATAGTGTTTTCTTTTCTTTATATTTTGTAAGAGGAAAGTTTATAATAGTTAAGTTAATGTTTAAATGGAGGATTTTTTCCCTCCTACATAAAAGTATTTCTGGCTTTCTCCTCTAAAGGTTTTGGTAGAGGAGATTTTGGTTGCTGTTCCTTAGCCTCCCTCCAGTAGGTATTGAAAATTCAAGCGTGTTACTTAACTGAAACCCTTCATTGGAGGCAGGCTCCTATTCACTGTACTTGCTTCTTGTCTGCTTTCCATCTAAAAACAGAAGAAATATGACTTTACGGGTATATGGATTTTAAAATTCCTCTTAAGTGTATGTTAGAAAAACTGAAATAAAGAGTTGAAGAATTAATGAAAATTTTTCTTGTAACTATGGTTTAAATGACTGCTAAGACCCCTATAAAACACAATATTTGTGCTATAAGTGGAGGATGACCTTTGTGGTCCTCGTATGCATTGGGAAGACAACATGGCCCAGGGTTTTTTGTTTGTTTTTTGTTTTGTTTTAACTAAAGATTTGGAGACATCTTCAGAGAGCGTATCTATCTACTTTAGTTTTCTAGAGATCAGGAATGGAAATTCTTCAGATTTTGTATATTAAGAACATCTACGTAGAAAAACTTGCACTGTTATTTGCAAATCCTTTCTACTATATTTACAAGGATAACTGGGCTTGATGCATTATACATTGTAATACAATATTTTTGTTAATCTCTGACTTAATGAAATTTATGCTCCTGATTCTATATCTGCCTGGTTTCTGGTCCTTCTTTGTAAAATAATCTCAAAAGTGCTGTCAGCGTATTTATAAAGCATTTATATTTTCAATTAAAATGAGACAGATGATTTTGATAGCATTCCACTAACCTGAATATTTATAGTGTATGCATTTTTTGTGCATATTGAAATGCACCTCAACATTTCTTTTGAGAAAATATTGTAAGTGTTTATATCTGTTGGCTTGGATTTTACTCTGATTTCTGACTCCTCATTGACTCTCAAAAAATGGTACTTTAAAGTGTAAATTTGGAAAAAATAGATGAGAAATTTCAAAATCTGATGAAAGCCACAGTTAACGAGAAGAGCCATGATCTCCTTGAGCACAGAATCTCTCTCTCTCTCTCTCTCACACACACACACACAAACACACACACAGCCTTACTTGAGCATTGGGTGTTGTATAGAAGTGTTGAATCACTATATTGTACACCTGAAACTAATATTACACTGTATGTTAACTAACTGGAATTTAAATCAAAACTTAAAAAAAAATTATTGTAAAAAATGAACTAAATAAGGAAATTGAAAAGAAAATGGAATTATATATAAGGAATACTGAATATAAACCAACCTGAATTCTTTATACAGAAAAAGAAGTTCCTAAAATGAAGAAGAAATGAAGACATTCCCACAAATATATAAACTTATAGAATTTGTCACCATCAGATTCATCTTATAGAAAAAGAGCATTCTTTTGTAGAAGAAAAATGATTTTTTATTCAGAAATGTTGATATAAACACATTAGAACCAACCAAGTAATTGTTGCATAAATACATGATATAACCTGTACAAAAACATAACAGTATTCTGGGATCAAAGGAATTTGTAAAGAAATCATTTAGATTTAATAATAGTTTAGCAAGGTAGCTGGATACAAAATTGATATGTATCAAACAACTATATTATTTTTTACTGGAAACATACAATTTGAAAGGAAACAACATAAGCTACCATATACATTAGTATAAAAATGTGAAGTAATTTGAATAAATCTAGCAAAGGTTGTGCAATGTCCTATGAGAAAAGTTGTAAAAGTTTTCTCAAGATTTACTTAAAAAAGGGTGCCTTGGTGGTTCAGTGGGTTAAAGCCTCTGCTTTTGGCTCAGGTCATGATCTCAGGGTCCTGGGATCGAGCCCCACATCTGGCTCTCTGCTCAGCAGGGAGCCTGCTTCCCCTTCTCTCTCTGCCTACCTCTCTACCTGCTTGTGATCTCTCTGTCAAATAAATAAATAATCTTAAAAAAAAAGATTTACTTCAAAAAGACCTAACTTATTAGATGATACAACACATTCTTGATTTTGAAAACATTATTCTATAAAAATACAAATTCTTCCCACATTTAGTGTAGATTCAGTATATTTCCAGGTGTTTTTTTGTGAATATGAATATGTGTGTAACATATGACACACTTATATGGAAATGTAAAGGGTAGAAAAAGATAGAAATGGCCAAGAGACTCTTGATAATTAGCATTGCCATTTTGATGAGCTTTTTGTTCATGTGACTACATTTAATATCTACAAATAGTTCACTTCTTCTCATCACTGTGTAGTATCCTATTATACACATATAACAAATACTACTTCAGTATTGTCCCCACAATAGACATCTATGTAGACTTCTGCTATTTATTTAAAAAGAAGAAGGAAAAAAAAGAATATTGCAATAGACATCCTTATGCATGTCTACCATTCCCCTCTGGAAGAGTTTTCTAGAAACATTCCTTAATTTTATTTTTTTAAATATGCCAACAGGGGTGCCTGGGTGGCTCAGTGGGATAAAGCCTCTGCCTTTGGCTCAGGTCATGATCTCAGGGTCCTGGGATCGAACCCTGCATTGGGCTCTCTGCTCAGCGGGGAGCCTGCTTCCCCCGCTCTCTCTGCCTGCCTCTTTGCCAAATTGTGATCTCTCTCTCTCTCTCTGTCAAATAAATAAATAAAATCTTTAAAAAAATTATGCCTACATTTACACAGTTGAATAATTCTTTACTGAAAGTTAAAATATATTCAAACAAATGTGGAGGCAATTAAAAAAACAAGCAAATAAGAGAAAAAAAAAGATGTAGACAGACATGAGAAAATAGTAAGATAAGTCAAATTGCTAATATACTATTAGAAGTTATCTGGGAAGAGCACAGAGTAAGTAAGCAGTATGTATTTGTACAGAAAACAAAACAAAACACATATTAAAGAAAAATAAGAGGGAAAAGAGGTATAATAGGAGCCGGAAACAATTAGAATACAACAAAAATTCAAATTATAAATTAACTGTATCTAAGGAAGTACATTTTTTCTTTCTAAAGTAATTGACATGAAAAAGATAAAAGTCCCATAGGTTAAATCTAATGGTACCCAAGAACAAATGTGCCAGTTCCTTTTGAAAAAAAAAAAAAAAAATTCTGGGGCAGGGAAGAAACTCTCATATTCAAGTTAGCTATTATTAAAAGATTTTTTTGCTAATCAGATTTAAATATAATGTTTGAAAGTCAAAATGGGTCAAAGTTTATTTAATTCAGCTAAGAGGATATCATTTTTAAAAATTCATAATGTTAAAGATAGAATTTTTAAGTGAAATGTTAAAATGAACATTGGCACAAAAATAATCTATTAAGCTAAAATGAAATAAATAATAAAAGTGAATTTAATTTTAATTATATATATGAAAATCTTTGAGTCAAATTAATAACATGTTGTATATCTACTGTAATAAAAGCATATCAATATCCTATAATATGTTACTAACTTATGGGGTTAAATTAGCACTGTAAGTATATATAATATGTACTATATATTAAGATTGATGAGAAAAATAATTTCTTAAAAAATGAAAACATAAATTGAAAACCAGATAAAATAGGGAATGCACCACTGGTATATATGTGGTTTTTTGTTTTGTTTTGTTTTGTTTTTTTTTTATATGTGTGTTTTCCAAACTATGGTTCATGGTCTACTTAAAGCTCACCATAAGAGTAAAATTAGAAAATTTATCATTGGTAAGAGTTGTTAAGGACATATAATGTTTTTAAAAATCTCCTTCCAACCCAGAATATCTCCTCATAAATGTAAAGGAGAAAGAACATGATTTTAAAATTGCATAAGCAGTGTGCAGAATGTCAGGCACATCACTGCTAATCTCCAAAGTATTGCAAAGACAGAGAGAAATCTCACCCTTGAATATAGCCAAGCAGATCCACCCATCACATATATATTCTCAAGATAAATAATGAGTTATCAACTGAGAGGATTTGACAGCACCATTTGTCACACAGAGTTCATCCTAAATTAACTTGGTAATTGGGGTGAACATCTATGTTAGCTGATTGGCTTTATCTAAAAGAACAATAAACTTCTCATAATGGTATGACAGGAGGTAATTTTGCAGTTTAGAGTGAGATGCCCACTGTAATTAGGTCCCTACCTTCCCACAAAAGCTGGGAGAAAGGGACATTATTCCTTGATGTTTACACTATAAAGAAATGGTTCCCAGTCCTAGAGTAAGTTATTCTGAGGTCTGAAAGCTGGTAATAGGCTTACTTAACTTTTAAAAACACATATGTATCGGAAAATTTTCAATTACAAGGTTTCTAAAGTAAATAAGAAAAAGGAGGAAAGGAAAACTTTTTATTTTCAACAGAGATAATTAAGCTAATTTTTAATTTGTATTTGCTGTTACAGAATCTACATTGAATAGACAGAAAATTCAGGGTTTTTTTTGAAATTATACATTTAAATTTTATATAGAATAAACCTCACTATGTCTTTCTATACATACAGCTAATATACATACAGCTAATATTTTGGGTTATTTTAAACTATTTTCAAAATAATTCCTACACTGGATTATATTTGTTTTTTCTGTAGAGCATTAATTTCTCAACTCTGGCTGTATATTGCAATTCCTGGGAAAGAATATCTGTGAGTGGCACCCAACTCAGTGGTTTTAGTGTACAGACAAGGATGAGAATCGTTACTTTTCATATTTTCTTATCTGAGTTTTTATAGGCCCCCTGAGTGATTTTAATATGGCTTTAATGAACAGATAAGAATAAGATCTTAGAACCAGAATATTTTAATGGGCATACTCAATTAGAAATTAATTAGGATTCAATTAGAAATTAAAAATTACCATGTTTTATTCTTTACTTTCTCTATACTTTTTATACAAATGAAAAATCCTACAGTAGAATTTAGTCAGCACTATTGTAGGTTTCACTGAAGGAGGGATTATAATGAGGCCAGCATAAACAGTAATACTTGCCTGTAATACAGCATTTCATACATAAGCCACTTAGCAACAGTCAGAACTTTATATGGTCTCTAAAATTGGTTTCTATTTTTTATTTATGTATTTTTTTTTTAAGAAAGAGAGTGAGCACATGAGTGTGCAGCAGGGGGAGGGGCAGAGAGAGAGGGAGAGAGGGCATCTCAAGCAGACTCCATGCTAAACGTGGAGTCTCAAAACCTTGAGATCATCACCTAAGCTGAAATCAAGAGTCCACTGATTAACTGACTGAGCCATGTAGGTGTTCTGTGGTCTCCAATATTGTGAAAATTCTTTTCCACATTAGTCAGTTCATAGGAGTATTTTGAGTGATGAGTCACCAGCAGCTTCTTCATGATCTTTTCATCACCAAATGCAGGTTCTTTTCTTAATAAAAAGTAAAATGAATTTTGTACACTCAGGCACCAGTAAACCTGATGAAAATCTTTGTTATTTTTGTTTATATTTAGTTATTGAAATAGTCTTTGTATATAAACAGTCATAGTGGCCACATTTATTCTGTTTTTAAACACTTGGAAAGGTTGCTAGGAAAATTTCATGCATAACTTGATTTTTTTCTGGATTTCTTTTATATGCCATCTGCTAATTGATAACATTAATAGAGTTTTCCTTATAATGTTTTGTCTCAGACTAATCTGTTTATTATTCTCAGCAAAAGCAATCCTTAAAAAAAAAATCTGAATTTTATTGCTTTGGTTTGCTTACTGAAAAATGTTACAAATCTGCTCATTCATTCAAGATTATAATCCCTGTTTGTTCAATTGTTGATTCATTTATCCTTGTAATGATGCCTTGCTTAAATCACTTATTTATTTTATACTCAATTGTATAGACAGAGCCATACAAGGTGCTCTGAAGAGTTTCTCTGATAGCTCAAAAACATGAGATCTATTCTGCCAGTAGAGTGTTTCAGATTTTACTTCTTTTTTTTTTTTTTTTAAGATTTTTTATTTATGTATTTGACAGAGAGAGATTACAGGTAGGCAGAGAGGCAGACAGAAAGGGAGGGGGAAGCAGGTTCCCCGCTGAGCAGAGAGCACGATGCGGGGCTCGATCCCAGGACCTTGAGATCATGACCTGAGCCGAAGGCAGAGGCTTTAACCCACTGAGCCACCCAGGCACCCCTCAGATTTTACTTCTATTCTGCCAGACTGGCCAACAGCCAGGTGAAGGCAGTTACTACAGAAAGATACCAGTTGTGTTCATGATAGCCTGCTATGTCTTGAGTTGATGTCCAGATACTAAATTATTGGCTGGTTATTGAGATATCACACATACCCAAGGAAAGTTATATGAAGGAAAGAGTATAAATTTTGTAGTCAGAAAAATCTGAAGCAAGAGTCTGTTGCTAACTTTAATACACTAAATGGCAATAGATATGGAATTAATTTTCCTCAACCTAAATAGTAGAGTTGTTTTCAGGATTAGGTCTGACAAGTTATTGAAAATTTCTAGCACAGTGCTTAAAAGTATCAAATGGTGCTAGTAATAATGCCTGGTGTTATTATTTGTATTAAATATCAAAGAATAATCTAGATACCCTTTTTTCCTTTGAATGTTTCTCCTTGTAATAAATATCCTGTCCTCTATCTTGGTGAACTGAAATGGATATCTGTCTGGTTTCCTTTCTCACCCTAGTCTGTACTCCAATCTCTATCATCCTTTTTCTGGGTTCAACATTGTATCTGCTTGACGTTCAGACTTTGACTCTAGATTTGGGACAAAGAAGGAAAGGAGAACTTCATATCTACTCCTATTGAACAGTTTTCATTTCAACTGTATTTAGATCTTACATCCAAATCATGTTTTTCGTGGTTCTAAAATCTATCTTTCAATTTGCTTCTAGCTCACAAACAAAATATCAAAATGACTTATGCTCCCCTTCCCCCTTCTGAGTAAATAGGTGCCAGAGACTTCTTTATTTCTATAGCTTCTAGTTCTTTTGCAAACCACAAAAACTGAAAAAAAGCATAGGAACCACAAAGGAAATTGGCCTTGAAAGGCATATATAAGTAGGAAAATTAAATAAAAGGAAGACTAGGGATATATGTTAAAGTGAGAACTGTTTCACTGCACATGCATCTCCTATGGGGTTGGCTCATCATGTACTCAATACCGAAATTTTTACAGGTTTCTGTTGTGACTCTACAGTCAAGGTTTGGAGGCTGTAGGATCCTTACTAACATCTTATCTCATAATACTTTACCTTTAAGAGTAGTAGTCTTGGGGCGCCTGTGTGGCTCAGTGGGTTAAAGCCTCTGCCTTCAGCTCAGATCATGATCTCAGGGTCCTGGGATCAAGCCCCGCATCAGGCTCTCTGCTCAGTGGGGAGCCTGCTTCCCTCTCTCTCTCTGCCTGCCTCTTTGCCTACTCGTGATCTCTCTCTCTGTGTTGAATAAATAAATAAAATCTTAAAAAAAAAAAAAAGAGTAGTAGTCTTGAAATAAGTTCCCTAGTATGTGGTAGAACTTTTAACCAAAAAAATCTCCACAATATATGGAAATGATAAGGAAAGAGAAGCCAAGAGGTCCTTGCTTTAGGTTTGAGTTTTGACTATTGCTAGAATAATCAAGATTCTAGGAAAGATGTTAGATATCTAAAGATAAAATTAAAAATTTATGAGTCCTTTCTCGTGGACTTTGTAAACCAACAGGAATAGTTGAACATTAAATATAAATATAAATATATATAATATAAATTTTTAAAAGTCATACCAAACTGATATTTAAAAAATCAAGTTGTTGAATAATTGCAAAGACTATCCAAGTTAAGCTAGGATGCTATTTATAGTATGCTTTTCATAGGAAATTTCATTTTTGGCAATTTCTTAAACATCTTTAAGTTTAGTAGCTGTGAGTGTATTAAGCACATTTAAGCAAATCTTGATAATCTTTGTGATGAATTTTTTTTTTACTATGAAAAATCATGTTGTAGAATGACAAAAAAATACTTTTTTTAGCTTTGTTGATATATAGTTTAAATTAAGAAATACATCAATTTAAAAAGTAAATTTTGATGATACTCGATAAATGTATAAAGTCACATAAATATCACTATAATACAATGTAGAACAATATCATCCTTCTTAAAAAGATTCCTCATGCCTATTTTCAGGTGATACTGTCTTTTAACAACTGGATCCAGATAATACTGATCTTTCTGTCACTATAGAAATTTCATTTCCTAGACTTTTCTATACAGGTAATTAAAAATAACATAGTCTTTCAGGTTTGCTTTCTTTAACTTAGCATAGGTTTTGAGATTCTTATATGTTATGTTTTATTCATTTTATTGTTGATTAGAATTTAATAGTTGGGGAAAATCATATCCATTTACAACATCTACTGATATCTGTGAGATATTGTTTTATCCATTCACATCACTTGTTAATATCATGTCAAATTTCTTCTAAAAAACCTTTCAGTATTGGGTAGCGATCAAGCTCATACTTACTATGCTATCTCAAATAGAAATTGTTTTTTTTATTTAAATTTTTTTAAAATATTTTATTTATTTGACACAGAGAGAGAGATCACAAGTAGGCAGAGAGGCAGGCAGAGAGAGAGGGGGAAGCAGGCTCCCTGCTGAGCAGAGAGCCAGATGTGGGGCTCGATCCCAGGACCCCGGGATCATGACCTGAGCGAAGGCAAGGATTTAACCCACTGAGCCACCCAGACGCCCCTCAAATAGAAATTGTAAAGAACTGTATAAGGCCTAGATTTTCTCTTTTCTGCAAACTAAAATATTAGGCTGCTATATTTCAGAGATTAAAGAAGACACAAGACTCATGGGTCAGAGATAGGGGATATAGCATTTTACTGACAATGATAAGAGTAGCCAGAATTTCAGCATATATGCCATCTCTCCAAACTCCAATTCCCACAAAGGAAAGTAAAGAGGTACAGGCGGGGTATGTTACAGGAAAAGAATACCAAATATAGGGAACCTGCATCTTATAAGATTACTAAAATTCACTGACCTTGCCTCATTAAGAGACATTATCTTTATTAGACAGTGCAGTGAGAAAACTTTCCTACTGATTCAGAAAAGATATAATCAGTATCTTCTAAGGCTATTTGTTCTTGTTTTTGGTTTTTATTTTTATTTTCTTTGTTTTTTATTTTTTTAATTTTTATTTATTCATTTATTTTAGAGAGACAGTGCAAGTGAGGGGAGGGGTAGGGGGAGAGGGTAAAGGATCTCTAGCAGACTCTGCACTTGGTATGGAGACTAACTCAGGACTTGATCTCATAACCCTGAGATCATGATATGAGCCAAAACCAAAAGTTGTATGCTGAACCAACTGATTCACCCAAGTATCCCTCTTCTAAAGCTATTTGCAATTTGGCAATGAAGAAGTCAAATTCTGTCTCTTTGCAGATGACATGATACTTTATATGGAAAACACAAAAGACTCCACCCCCAAACTACTAGAACTCATTCAGTGATGTGGCAGGAAACAAAATCAATATACAGAAACCAGTTGCTTTCCTATACACTAACAATGAAAATATGGAAAGGGAAATTAGAGGATCAATTCCATTTACTGTAGCACCAGGAACCATAAGATACCTGGGAATAAACCAAACCAAAGAGGTAAAGGATCTGTACTCGAGGAATAGATTTTTTTTAATTTAAAAAAGAAGAAATATTATGACTTACATTTTAGGAGCTGTTATAAAATACTGTAAAGAGTTTAATGAGATAGCACCAGTAGATGAACAAGATGCTATATTTAGTACCTTCATAACTATAGAAATGTCTCCAAATTGAGGCTGCTCTTAGTTAACCAAGGAGTTTCCAGAGGAATAACATCATATGGATAGTACCCTATGTTGACAGCCATACACTTAAAAGAACTGATGTAAAATTTCTCCTGACTTTAGTTGATCAGTGATACCACTTTAGTCTGTAAGTCATTCATGTGAGTCTCAATTCACCTGCCAGGGTTGTAATGAATAATGGAATTTTCCTAAATGTCCTCCTTAAAATCCAACAAAGTCTGTATAATGTCTAATATATCTTGCTTCCTGTGTGCTAATTAATACCTTAGTCCAAGTGAAAAAGCTAGCTGAAATTATACAGAAAGATGCTTGGATTTCCAAGGTACACACCAATGGTTTATGAGATTTATTAAGCTAGTTGGGTCTGGGTCTTGGTAGTATAGTTGGGTTCAATGATACAAACTGGTCTTACTATGTTTCTTGGAGTCTTACTGATAATTATATTAATTGAATATTGTGTGAGACAAAATCAACATATTTGGTCCCATCCTTGGTTGATTAGATTTACTGAAGAGATTAACCAAGTTGTGTACTCATGGAAAAATTCTCTAGAAGCCAAAAAAAGATGTAGAAACTAGTAGTGAATACTGTTGAGAAACAGTTCTCCAAGTTATCTCATATTTCTGGATATCTTGCCATAAGACATATTAATTGTCCTTTTTTTACAAATAGCTTTATTTTATTTTTTTCCTAAATATGTTTATTTTTTCAGTGTTACAAGATTAATTATTCATGTACCACACCCAGTGCTCCATGCAATACATGCCCTCCTTAATACCCCCCACCAGGCTCACCCAACCCCTCACCCCGTCCCCTCCAAAACCCTCAGTTTGTTGCTCAGAGTTCACAGTCTCTCATGGTTCATCTCTTCCTCCAATTTACTCCAATTCACTTTTCCTTTCCTTCTCCTAGTGTCATCCATGTTATTTCTTATGCTCCACAAGTAAGTGAAACCATATGATAATCAACTTTCTCTGCTTGACTTATTTCACTCCGCATAATCTCCAGTCCCATCCATTTTGATATGAAAGTTGGGTATTCATCCTTTCTGATGGAGACATAATATTCCATTGTATATATGTACCATATCTTCTTTATCCATTCATCTGTTGAAGGGCATTTTGGTTCTTTCCATAGTTTGTCAATTGTAGCCATCGCTGCTATGGACATTGGGGTACATATGGACCTTTTTTCACTTCATCTGTATCTTTGGGTAAATATCCAGTAGTGCAATTGCCGCATCATAAGGTAGCTCTATTTTTAATTTCTTCAGGAATTTCCACACTGTTTTCCAAAGTGGCTGCACCAACTTGCATTCCCACCAACAGTGGAAGAGGGTTCCCCTTTCTCCACATCCTCTCCAACACTTGTTCTTTACTGTCTTGTTAATTTTGGCCATTCTAACTGGTATAAGGTGGTATCTCAGTGCAGTTTTTATTTGAATCTCCCTGATGGCTAAAGATGATGAACATTTTTTCATGTGTCTGTTAGCCATTTGTATGTCTTCCTTGGAGAAGTGTCTGTTCATGTCTTCTGCCCATTTTTTTGATGTGATTATCTGTTTGTGAGTGTTGAGTTTGAGGAGTTCTTTAGAGATCTCTAGATATCAGCCTTTTGTCTGTAGTGTCATTTGCAAATATCTTCTCCCATTCTGTGGGTTGCCTGTTTGTCATGTTGAATGTTTCCTTTGCTGTGCAGAAGATTTTTATTTTGATGAAGTCTCAAAAGTTCATTATCAGTTTGTTTCTTTTGTCTTTGGATACATTTCTTGAAAGAAGTTGCTGTGGCTGATGTCAAACTGGTTACTGCCTATGTTCTCCCCTAGGATTTTGAAAGATTCCTGTCCTCACATTGAGGTCTTTTATCCATTTCGAGTTTATCTTTGTGTATGGTGTAAGAGAATGGTCAAGTTTCATTCTTCTATACATAGGTGTCCAATTTTCCCAGCACCGTTTATTAAAGAGTGTCTTTTTTCCACTGGATATTTTTTCCTGTTTTGTCAAAGATTATTTGACCATAGATTTGTGGGTCCATATCTAGACTCTCTACTCTGTTCCACTGGTCTATGCATTGGTTTTTGTGCCAATACCATGCTGTCTTGGTGATCATAGCTGTGTAGTAAAGCTTAAAATCAGGCAATGTGATGCCCCCAGTTTTGTTTTTCTTTTTCAACATTTCCTTAGCAATTTGGGGTCTTTTCTGGTTCCATACAAATTTTAGGATTGTTTGTTCCAGTCCTTTGAAGAAAACTGGAGGAATTTTGATCAGGATGGCATTGAAAGTATAGATTGCTCTGGGCAGTATAGACATTTTAACAATGTTTATTCCTCTGATCCATGAGCATGGAATGCTTTTCCACCTTTTTGTGTCTTCTTTAATTTCTTTCATGAGTGTTCTGTAGTTCCTCCAGTACAGATCCTTTATGTCTTTGGTTAGGTTTATTCCCAGGTATCTTATGGTTCTGGGTGCTGCAGTAAATGGAATCGGTTCTCTAATTTCCCTTTCCATATTTTCATTGTTAGTGCATAGGAAAGCAACTGATTTCTGTGCTTTGATTTTGTATCCTGCCACATTACTGAATTGCTGTATGAGTTCTAGTAGTTTGGGGGTGGAGTCTTCTGTGTTTTCCATATAAAGTATCATGTCATCTGTGAAGAGACAGAGTTTGACTTCTTCATTGCCAATTTGAATACCTTTTATTTCTTTTTGTTGTGTGATTGCTGTTGCTGGGACTTCTAGTACTATGTTGAACAACAGTGATGAGATTGGGTATCCTTGTCATGTTCCTGATCTCAAAGGGAAGGCTATCAACTTTTCCCCATTGAGAATGATATTTGCTGTGGGCTTTTCATAGATAGATTTTATGAAG
>JAQQSY010000072.1:0-46247 GCA_028646535.1 Procyon lotor
CATCATTTGGTCTTCTATATCACTATTTCTCTCTTCTGCCTCATTTATCCTAGGAGTAAGATAGGTGTTCATTTTTGGTGATCATTGTGTTCATGTGATTGTATTTTTGGGTTGTACCTCATTAATAGCTTTTTTGTTTTCAACATGGTTATATTTTAGTTCTTTTATTTCTCCAGAAAGGGATTTTTATTTCTCCAGAAAGAGATTCTCTTAATATCTTCCATGCTTTTTTTGAGCCCAGCTAGCACCTTGATAATTGTCATTTTGAACTCTATTTCTTTTTTTTTTTTTAAGATTTTATTTATTTATTTGACAGAGAGAAGGATCACAAGTAGGCAGAGAGGCAGGCAGAGAGAGAAGGGGAAGCAGGCTCCCTGCTGAGCAGAGAGCCTGATGCAGGGCTTGATCCCAGGACCCTGAGATCATGACCTGAGCCGAAGGCAGAGGCTTTAACCCACTGAGCCACCCAGGCACCCCTTGAACTCTATTTCTGAAATATCACTAATATCCGTATTGACTAGGTCTCTAGCCATCAATATTGCCTCTTGTTCTTTTCTTTGTGTTGAGTTTTTCCACCTTGTCATTTTATTGAGATAAGAATAGATGAATGAGAGAGAAAAATACTCTGGAGTTCCACAGTTTTCATGGATTGATGAACTTGGCCTTGGCAGGATATTCTCACTGATCTTCTGGGGGAGGGGCCCTTTGCTGTGATTCTCAAATATCTTTGCCGAAGGCAGAATTGCACCACCCTTGCCAGGGTATGGGCCAACCAATTTGGTCGAGTTCGCTCTTGGAAGTCTTTGTTCCCTGAGCACTTTCCATACTGCCCTGGAGGCCAGGAATGAAAATGGTGGCCTTCTAATCTCAGCACTCAGGAGGATCTGAATGCTTGGGGCCCCACTCCTCAGTGCGCAGTCAGAGAAAAGCAGTCAGTTCCTCCCGTCTCCCTAGTCTTTGGCCCACACTCTGAGCTCACCTGGCCCATGACCAAGCATTTCTGTCTCTGGTGCACAGCCCCATTTGGAGTCTCCAAACCGAGCAGATTCCTGCTGCACACTCCTGCACTGCTCCTCCCGGAGGAGGAAGGAGCTGCCTCTTTTGGGGTCCTTGCTCAAAGAGCGGCAGCCTGTCTGTGCCTTGGATCACAGTGTAAGGTAAGCCCGAGCTGATAGCCCACTATGCGGCTCCTTCTCTGCTACCGACTTCCCTAGTCTGATACCTGGGAGCTCTGCTGCACTCAGACACCCCCAGTCCCTCTGTGACCCCTTGGGTCCTGAAACCACATTGTTCCCGCGGGGGCTAAACCCCCCACTTAGCCTCTGGAGCAATGTCTCTCAGCGGAGCAGACTTCTAAAAGTTCTGATTTTGTGCTCTGTGGCTCTGCGGCTGTTGGGACCCGGCCCCTCCCCCCGCAGTCTATCTTCCCATCGCTTTGGATTCACTTTTTCCACACGTCCTGCCTTTCAGAAAATGGTCGATTTTCTGCTCCTAGAATTGCTGTTCTTCCCCTCTCCTCTCTCCTGTTGAGTTTTCAGGCTTTTAGAATGGTTTGATAACTATCTAGCTGAACTTCTGGGATCCAACAGTATCTCAGCCTCCTACTCCTCTTCCATCTTGTTCCCCCTCTGAATGTACTATTTCTGTAAGGTATT
Organism: Procyon lotor; assembly: GCA_028646535.1. Lineage (NCBI taxonomy): Eukaryota > Metazoa > Chordata > Mammalia > Carnivora > Procyonidae > Procyon > Procyon lotor. The sequence continues at coordinate 1,656 of JAQQSY010000072.1, forward strand.
TGTTTCAACCAAATATTAGAACACCCTCTGAAATTGCTTTATCACTACCTTCTTTTAGGACAAATGATGGTTTCATGACAAGTTTAGAAGAAAATAGATATAGATGAGTACTTTAAACTGTGGTGACAATATATTGATTATCTAATCATTAGTCTCCATACTCTTTAACTTTACTAACAGATTGTTAGTAGATCACGTTTCCCAGTCATACTTACTGTTATTCTATCACCTAGTCTCATTCTTGAAGAAGTGATGTTTTGGGATATGAAGGAAAAGATTGAGTGGAAGTACCTAGAATTTTATTGTCAGTCTATTGAGACATAAGGAATGGAGTCATTTATATTATTTTCTTTCTTAACTCCTTGCCAAATAACCAATAAACATGTATGAGCACCTATCATGTGCTAGGCATGGTTTTAGGCCCTGAAGATATGTAGGTGAGTAAGACAGAAGTGTAGATAGATGAAATTTAGCTTTGATTACCCTTATCTAAAGAAATGGATAAATTTTATGTTAGCTGGTGTCTCCCTGCTGTTGAAGGGAGCCCCTAATACTATATCCTGAAGAAGTTAAATAACTCTACAAGTTTTCAGATAATTCCCTAGTGAGTTTGTGTTTTCATGGTTACCACTACTTTCTGTTTCCATGTGTGTTTTTATGTTTCCTTTTATCTTGGATGTGAAATTCAGCCCCTCCCACAATTTCCATATTTCCATTAACCATCCTCCTCATGCCAAACACATACTTGCAGATAGTAGATATTTCTGAACATTTATTTGTGGGGAAACAGATGAGAGTTTCACTATAACAATATGAACAACCTCAAAGTGAACACTAATCAGGGTGCCTGGGTGGCTTAGTGGGTTAAGCAACTGACTCTTGATTGCATGATCTCAGGGTTCTGGGATCAAGCTCTGTGTCTGGCTCCATCCCTAGTGGGAAGTCTGCTTAAGATTCTTTCCCTCTGCCCCTCCCCATACTCACTCTCTTTTTTTCTTTTTCTAAAATAAATAAATAGGGGTGCCTGGGTGGTTCAGTGGGTTAAAGCTTCTGCCTTCGGCTCAGGTCATGATCTTAGGGTCCTGGGATCGAGGCCCTGCATCGGGCTCTCTGCTCAGCAGGAAGCCTGCTTCCTCCCTCTCTCTCTGCTTATTTGTGATCTCTCTCTCTCTCTCTCTGTCTCTCTCTCAAATAAATAAATCAAATCTTAAAAAAAAATACACCTTTTTTTAAAAAAAGTGAACACTAAGCATCTCTTCCTCCTGACCACCTCAAAACTTAGTGGCTGTCAAGATTTATTATTATTTCTCAGTTCCATGGGTTGGCTGAGGTCAAGTAGGAAGGCCTTGCTTGGTCGACTTATATGCGGTTACAAGCAGAGTCAGCTAAGCAGAAGTTCTGTGAAGTCTCATGTGGACTGGATCTTGACCAGCCTGGTACCCTGATTTTGGACTTCAGGTTCCAAAACTCTGAGAAATAAATTTCTGTTGTTTAAATAACCCAATCTATGGTATTTTGTTATGATAGCCACCCAAGCTAACATAAACATTTATCTCTTTCCCTTGCTAACCCATTGACTCAAATTAATTTCTTCAAAATTTGTATAAATTATACTCAATCTCATTTATAAAACTAAGATACTTTATTATCTCAGATGGATAGACTAATCACTTTATTAAACATTGTTTAGCAATATATGTTACCCATTTCCCTCAATAGCCTAAGCTGCAGGGCTGAGTTTCTCAAAATAATCTTTTATATAAAAATGATTTAGATTCAGACAGTTATATGGATCACAGATGTTCCCTGAGCCATTTTATTGATGAAATTATCAGAATAGCTTAAAGATGTTTCAGTGCTAATCAAATCATTAGCCATTGATATGACACACAAAAATCATCTGTGTGGTCAGATTTTAGTGTTTTATTTGTATAATACATAAATTTCTCTCTATGTATTTTATTATATATTAATTATATATATGATATCTTTGTATTTCTAATATGTCTTCAAATACTTCTGCTGATATCAGAACAATCAGAAATGGTCTCACAAGATGTGATTCCAAATTATATCATGCAGGCAGCATCTTACTGCTATGCTGTAAGAACTTTTTTTGAGATAATGGGGTAATCAATTCAGAGAATTGGGTCTACTTACTATATGCTCTTGGGTAATGATTTTGAACTTTAAAAATGAATATAAACTCACATAATGTTTTTGTACCAAGTTAGAGTATGGTTTCAAAATTTCCGCCATACTTTGATGGTATAGGAACAAAAAGAAATTGAATATATTAAGGATATTGGGTAGGTAAAACTGCATACTTATCTCAAGGAAATTCCCTAAGATTACTATTCTCTGAGGGCATTTTTTATGTTTTACAGTTAGGCCATATTAGTCAACAGATTAACTTATTTAGTTATTCAGGGGTATATTTTGCAGGTAAAATATTTTAGATGGCCTAGTGCATGCTGTGCTGAAAAAGCAAAGTAATAGCAAAGACTCACTGATGTTCCTTTACTCCTTTGAAGGGAGAGGATAGTTGGATTAAGTGAATCTAAAACATTTTCAGGCTCAGGATTATATTGTTCTTTGCTATATAGTGTTGAATTTTGAGGTGACAATGAATCACTTATAAGGAAGTATGAGGAAACTATGTATATTTGTGTGTGTGTGTGTATTTTGTGTTTGTGTGTATATATATAGATATATATATATACTTGAGGTTATTACAATTTTTAGTAATATGTGTATATATGTGTATATATATATACACACACACACATATTCTCTGCCTAAAAGCCCATGTCCTCTGGCCTGAAGTGGACGGTGGCTACGGTATATAATTATGGAGAAAAGCAGATGATAAGACACTGCACATATTATAATCTTATTTCAGTTAAAATGTATAATACATGTAATGAAGTAAATATATAGTGATAATCTTAAGAAAGAGCTATAATTTCACTTTACATGTAGATGACTCTGTGTGTGTATGTGTGTGTGTTGGGTTGATATGGAAATGTACTATCAAAAGAAGTTCTCTTGCAGTGGCAGGGTTTCAGGTGATTAGTGTGTGTACATTATTTTATTTCCCAAATTTGAACAATAAAGAGGTACTGCTTTTTCAATATGATAAAATTATTTTAAAAAGTGTAAGCCATCTATGTGTTTAAATTTGTCTCTTAAACTTCTACAATAGAATGTTAATTTGCCTCTATTCTTATTTTAATCAACAAAGATCATCTTTCTCTGCATTGTTAGACTATTAAAAGCAGAGTGTCTGGACTCTATTTTATCAGACATTTCCAAAAATGCCTTTGCTGAATTGTGATAAAATGGTATGCCTTCTGTTGATGTGAGACCTGTCCTCTTGCCCATTTTATTTATGCCTTTGATAAAAAAAAATGTTTTGATATTATCCATTATAAGACTCCATGTACTTTATACAAGGAGTGTTGCCATAAATTCCTACATGAGAACAGTTGCAAGAGCAGTTTTGACTCTACAGATGAAAGTTTTATCCTTTTTGCTGTTAGGGAAATAAAAACAGTATAATATACTGGTGTCACCCTTTATCTACTGAAAAACTTAATGCTGAATCTGTCCAAAATTGCTGAAAGTTGTCCAAAAATTGTAATAACCTCAAGTGTAACTACTGGAGGAATTAACTCTGCTACTTTTGGGTAGACTAATATATTTGAAATGTGAATTAATTAGATTGCACTAGTTATTTTACACATTGTTCAGTTGTATATAAGGTAAAAATAATGTATCATAAAATTCCTAATTACTAAAAAGAACATCTAGTAACACTAACCATATACTTCATTCACACTTTTATTTATTCTTGTTCCTGGATATAGTTAAATGGAAATCTATCGACAAATGAAACAGAAAAGGGTCTTTACCCTCATAGGGCTTGCATTCTAGAGAGGGAGTTCTGGTAGTAAGCACGATGAACAAATAAATTGTATATATTTCAGAATACAAAATGTGCTATAGAAAAGATTAATGTAAGTTAAGCAATATTAGAAGTCCTTGAAAATGTTTTAAACCTTAGTAGCAATAGGTAAAATACTCTTCAAGAATTGCAGTTAATATTGAATAAACTTCTTGTGTAATTAAATGAATGTTTTCATTGGGCTTTTTCTTCAAATGACAGTTTGTTATTTTGGAACATGTTTTTATTGAGCAACTACATGTCAAGCAATATACTAGGTTCTGGAGACAGAATGGTAATAAATTAGACTCTCAGGAGTTTACATGTGTAGTGGAAGAGGCAGGCTGACAGATGTAGGATATAGGAAAGAAGGCTTGATAAAGAAGTGCAGGGTGCTTTGGGAGTGTGGAGGCAGGACCCTTGATCTTGTTGGCAGGAACACGAAAAGCTTCCTTTGAGGAAGCAATAGTATAATGAGAGGCAGTTTATGTGTTGGCCATAAAACAGTGGAGATATAGTTCTTGAGATGGAACTTTGTATCACAACAAAGCATGGGGGGAGAGAGAGCAGGATAAACATTCAGAGAACTGAAAGGTGTTTGGTGTGGCTGGAGCAAGAAGTCTGGGAAGAATGGGGACTTCCTAGGGGAGAGTCAGGAAGGCACCAGGTTCACAGGGCTTAAATCCTTGTTAAAGAGTTTGATCATATGCCAACAGCAAAAGAAATGACCGAAGGATTTAAAGTAAAGTGTAAAGCCTTTTTGAACAAGCAAAATTTGATTGACACACACGGGAAACAATCACATCTTTCTCTCCACTGTACTTTTCAATTCAGCTGTGTGGACTATTTCTTTCTCTGTATTTGGATGAAATCTCAGACAGTTCCTGCAGACTTTCCAGTCACTCTTAAATACTTAAAAAGTAGATTTTTTTGTACTATCAAGCCTCTGTCTCAAGCCCATGCTTCCCTCCCTCTACCTTCCTGGCCAAACTTCTTGTCAAAAATGATTACACTCCTCCCTAATTCCTCACCTCCTTTTTACACTTAAACCTGATGAAATCCAACATCTATACCCACTTTCCCACTGAAACTTGCTTCTCCACAGTCATCATGACATCTCTGCCTTTAAACCTGGAGGGACAGTCCTTAGTATTTATTCGGTCAATCAATAATGTTGCACATTTTTACTGAGCCCTCCTTGAAATAATCTCTTCACTTTATTGTTCTGGCATCATATTTTCTTTGGTTTCTGCCTCCATTTTTGGCCATTCCTTGTTAGTTTTTTTTGAAAATCACCTTTCCCTTTAATGGGACATCTGCTACGTCACTAGTGTTAGTTATTCAGGATTCTTTTCTAGGCCCATTTCCTTCTCATTCCTCACATTCTCTCTGGCAGTTGCATCCCCTCCCATAGCTTCACTTACCACCTTTATGCCAATTACCCCAACATCTGTATCTCAGGCAAATATTGTCTGCTTAGTTTCAGAATGTTTGAAATAGCTATGGTGGAGAATTGGAGAGAGTGATAACCAGAGAAATATAGCATGATATCTGGACCACGCTGAGTTCCCAATTGAGATTAGTGACTGTTATTCAGTGTCGGCAAAAATCTGCATAGTTTGGCAGACGCTGGGTTTTCTGGATTTTGCCAGATGGGTACACAGAAAGGCAATAGGAAAAGGAAATTGATGATACGATCAACAGCCTTTTAGGGGTGGCAAAGTAACCTGGATAGAAAAATGAAACCTTTAGGGGATAAATAAAAACAGAAGGAAGATTGGCCTGCAGTTTGGAAACCCTGAAGAACAGTTTATTTGAACTGATGCTTAAGAATGCTGGAAAGTTGCAAAGTTGTAGTAAGAGAGCGGGCTGTATAAAACTATCATTCCAGAAGTGGAGGAGTCAGTTTCTATAATATGGGCATAAAGTGGATGGCCGCATGCAAGTGAGAGAATGTCCATGGAGACTGAGATGACAAAGAAACAAAAAACCATGTTACTGAAGGAGCCATCGTGGGCATGTTGCATCTTGCTTGTAGGATAATGCCGGACTTGGAGATAAGAGAATAAAATCCAGAGCTGAGGACAGAGACATGAATGGATGAAGAGTGACCTATAGGTCCAGAGATGACACAGATGAATTTTTTGCATTATTGATACGTAACAGCAAATGTGTTGTGTTAGGCAATATACAACCAAGATAGTTTTCCATTTACACATGTTCCATCTTTTTGCTCTATTTTATTGTAGTTGGTAAGAAGCTAAAGGTAGAGGACTGTGATATTTTCTGACCATCTTAAAATAGTTGTCACATAATTAAGCATTGCAATTTCAAGGGTCCTTGCACAATACACAAGAAAGTGTAAATAGCTTACTCTGGAACCTATTTAGAATTGGCATTTAAAAATATCGACAGCACAGTATCACTCATCTGTGTTTATGCTTTCCCAGACTTGTGAAGTGACTATGAAATGATTTCTGTTTCATACATGAACCACTGGGGTTAAAAGGTGACAATGTCGAGGAAGAGAAAAACTTTCAGAGTATCTTGTAACAAGCCACTGAGATTTGATTTTTTGAGAAATTTCTTTAACAATGCTGCCTCAAAAATTTTATATGTAACTTGTGGGGTTTTGGGGGGCAGGGAGTGAGGTAAGAGCCTCCATTTAGAAGGTTGCTGAAGGAAACATCCAAAGTCGGTGTGTTTTTCCCATTGATTACATATGCCTGCGTATTCTGGCAAGGAGCTAAGCTCATTTTACATTCCAGCCACTTGTATCTTCTGCTTGTGAAGGAGGGATCAGTGTGCCTGGGGAAGCAGGGCAGTATTTCCAGCAGGTGGTAATAGCAGACATCACATTATAACTTTAGGAAAATCTGATACATTGAGGCAACCACATTCACCACTGCAAGTACGCTTTCAATAGACTATAGTGAGGTGTTACAATGTCTCATTCTAGTAAAGGTTTTATGTGAACTGAAATGTCTTCCTGTGTATCCATTCACCTAACACTGCTGAGAAAGAAAAGGATTGAAACATAAATCTCATCTTATTACTGAACCTAAATTGTTCCTTCTGATTTTGTCTCTATGCCTGGCTCTTGCCTTGTTCCCCTGGCATAATGAATTTCTTAACCTAGAGTCTCGATAAAATCCTCCATAATTTATTTTTATCTTAGAAGTTGTCATAAAAATTCACTGACAAGGCACCGCCCAAGGTGGTGTAGAATAAGCTACCTTGATCTGTTTGTATAGATAGAGATACACTATTGCTCTCAGATGGAAACAGTGACTTTCCTCTTTGTTCCCATAAAAGAACATCTATCAATTCCAGTGAAAGTCCAGAGTAGGAAAATATGTGAATGTCCTTTCATATATAGGAGGAGTTAGCCAGATGAAAAACTACTTATCTCTGTGAGTGTGGTTGTTTATTACATTTTGTACAAGTCTGATTAACATTTAAACACCTGAGGAAATCTTGTACAAATGTGATTTTCACGTATGTATTTGCTAAGATGGTGTAGCTAGAATACTATTTTTAGAATAATAAGCTTAGTGGTTAAAGTGTCATGCACTGAAGATTAAGTACTGGAAGGAAATTAATCGGGAGACAAGCATGGGGTTATAAGGAAGAAATCTCAGGCTCTCATTAGTGGAGTCAATCAAGAATTTTCAAGGCACAGATTTTATCCCTGGCATAATCTTGGGGTCCCTATCTTAAACTTCAGGGAATTCTTCTACATTTGTTATATTTATATCCTTTCTTAATTAAAGGTCTCAAGACTTGAAGGATACAAAATTAGAAAGCATCTTTGAGGTTCTCAGCACCCATGGGATATTTTTATATTTCAAGTGGGTCTGTGTGCTTTATTTCCACACACTTCAATTTAAAGTGTGGAGACGCACGAGTACTATTATTGAGTTGGAGAAGAAGTACCTCGAAAAGACCAAAAAAAAAAAAAAAAAGAAAAAAGAAAGAAAAGAAAACCATAGAACAAACAAGAATCAAGCTAACTTTTTTTTTTTTAATTCCCCCCCCCCTTTATCTTGGGGGTGTCAAGACAGAACTACAGAGAAGAACAAAGGCAGAGCGAGCTGATGCAATTGGATAGAGAAAAGAGATTGCCATTTCTTTGGAGTCTAAAGGAGTGTGTTTCTCTCCACCTCCCACACTTTAAAAATGAAGTACCTAGCAAGTTCTTGTGAGTGTCCTTTGGGTTTCAAAGCCCAGTAAATGTTTTTGGCCCTGAGAAAGAAATGGGTAATTGTGAGGAAATTGATGAGTAAAGTTGCTTAAGTTTCTTTGTCTTCCATGTGAAAGTATGTGGCTCTTTATGAACAAATGTTTCCTTTCCGAAGCCGTTGATGGAACCCAGAGTGTGAAGTGGCTTCAGGTCGGGGAGTGGGACAGGAGGGGAGCAGAGACAGTGGGGCAGGTGCCGGCTAGCTGGTGGGGCCAGTAGAGACTGCACAGGGAGCTGAGGGAGGCCTGCTGCCTCCTTCCTGTAGCTCCCAGGGGAGCTAGTGATGGTTCTCGAGCTAAGCCAGCCATGCATCAGAAAACCGTTTCCTCTATTGTCAAAGAGGGAAATAGTGAGCCGAAAAGGAGCTAGTTAGGGGAGCCACCTCAGCAAACATCTTCCCCCAACTTATTATCAGTCTTGGATCATTTTTCTTACCTCCTTTTCTTACCATTATCACCTCCTTATTTCATAACCACATTAGTCTCTAACTGGTCTCCCTGTCTCTGTTCCCTTCCCCTTTAAATCCATTCCTCATTCTACCCCCACTCAGGTAAACCATTATATTTCTCAGCTTAAAATCCTACAATAGGCTCTTTACCTACAGAATGCAGGAATCTTTTTGGCAGAACAGAGAACCCCCTAACTTGTCTCCCTCCTCATTGCTCCCCAACTTCATTTCTCATTGCTAACTTCACCCTCATTTCTTGCTCCCTAACACAGAACAGTTTGAAAGCTATGCATCTTCTTCCCATAAAACTCCCCTCCCTTCTCTTGGATAACTTTTCTGTTTCCTTCAAACCACTGTTCAAGGGCTGGTCACTTCCTCCAGGAAGCCTTTTCTAATCCCTTCACCTCTTTTCCCAAATGGAGCCCCTCTCCTTGTGCTTCCACACAAGCTTGCCTCTTAAAATCAGGTGATTATGAAGAACTAGCTTCCCCTCTGAACAGGGAGCACCTGGGGGCAGGAAAGAATGTTGCCTTTTTTTTTTTTTTTTAATCTGAGCACTCTTTTTGCTCAGCACAAAGCAGGAAACCTGTGAAATAGTAAATGAAAATGGATTCATAAAGACAAACTTTTGGTTTATGGCTGTAGCTATTATTTTCCAAGTCTAGCATTATTTGCAATTCTTCCTTTTAGGCAGACACTCTTGATTCCCTCACTGAAAATTAATAGCTACTATTCCTAATGCCTTCAGGCCAAGTTTCCTCTGTACTATAATTTCTCAACATTTCATAGGCAATTTCCCATTATTTGAAAATTCACAGCAATGTGTCTTTAAGTTTTCTTCTGTCTATAGTTAAGCAGCTATAATATAATGTCAGAAAAGTTATCTGAAATGTAGAATAAGCAAAAGGAAATATGGGGTATTCTCTCTGAACAGAGCTGAGCTTGACCTTTTATTTTGAGGGCTGTTTTTAAAGCATGTTTCAGCAATAGTTTACTTGTAGAGTTGTGTCTGGTAGAGATGTAAATGTGTTTTGGTGGTTGAAAAAGATAATCCCAAGAGTTTTGGCCATGTCAGACATTAACCAGTTTTGTATCTAACCTGGAAGTCTGTTAAATTGCCTATATACATCTAGTATTTTTTTTTTTTTTTTTTTTGATGCGGGGGACCCCTGAGATCATGACCTGAACCGAAGGCAGAAGTTTAGCCCATTGAGCCACCCAGGTGCCCCTATACACCTAGCTTCTTAAATGATCTTTTTTTTTTTTTTAAAGATTTTATTTATTTGACAGAGAGAAAAAGATCACAAGTAGGCTGAGAGGCGGGCAGAGAGAGAGGGGGAAGCAGGCTCCCCGATGAGCAGAGAGCCCGATGCGGGGCTCGATCCCAGGACCCTGAGATCATGACCTGAGCCGAAGGCAGAGGCTTTAACCCACTGAGCCACCCAGGTGCCCCTTAAATGATCTTTGAACTGGTTCTATCATCCTACTGTTTACTTCATGAATTAACAAGTTATTTTAAGCCTTTGACATGTGTTTATTTTCTATTTGTTTGAGGATCATGATTTTACTTTTTATTTTCTAAGATTTTATTTATTTGTTTAAGAAGGGGTGGGGAGCACAAGCAGCAGGCAGGGGTTGAGGGAGAAGAAGAAGCAGATGCCCTGCTGAGCAGGGAGCCCTATGTGGGGCTCCATCCCAGGACCCTGGGATCATGACCTGAGCCGGAGGCAGACGCTTAGCCAATAGAGCCACCCAGGTGCCTATGATTTTACCCTTTTGAAAATTATCCTTTAAAATACATGGTAGAAAAGCACTTGTCTTTCTGGGAATCAAAAATTCAACCCTGAGTCTCCTGTAAGTGGCTGTTTTATGTTAATCTTATTGAAGAGCCTCAGTTTCTTTATCTGCAAAATAAGGGTGCTTGCTGCTAATCAAAATAAGGATTGATAAGGATTAAATATCATGTGTGAGAAATTTGTAAGCTATAGAGCGAAACACAAATGTGTATTATTATTTGCTACAGAGTTACTATTTATGTATCCTGACATTGAGTTTTTGTGTATTTTTAGCACAATGAGACTGTATCATAGTGACAATCCTAGGGAACCAAACAGAATTAGAAGAGTCAAAATTAGAAGAATAATTGACACATTAATTTTCAACCACTGCTTAATTTTCTCATTTTTACCTTTTACAGACACAAGGGAACCAATGTATATTTTCATCATCATGGACATATAGGAGTTATTTAAATAAACAAATTAGAGTGAGTAAACTTTTCCAGTTTGTTTGTTTTAGGTATAAATGTCTATGACACTGGGCTTGATGTTTACTTACTGGGAGATTTACTGAAAGCCTCATTTCTTATTAGGAATCATTTGGTCTTTAGCAGCAGCCTGGGGACGTGGAGACATGTGGGCAGTTTTTGTGTTTAATGATTATGGTAAAATGTGGTCTGAAGTAAAGGTTTTGAGGCTATATAAAACATTTGAAAAACAGTGACCTACTGGATTTACGTTCAGGTAGAGAGGGACTGGGAGTGAAATAATTTGTGACCATGTAGGAGATAAGGCATCACTATTTAATGAAATTTTGTGCATAAACATTTTGCTTTTCTCTTTAAAAAAAATCTAAAATGCAGATTGTACAATGGATACATAAGGAAATAGACCTGAAGCATGTTTTGATATGAGATCAAAATAAGTAACAACAAATAATGTGATAGTTTTTGTTTTTAAAAATATATTGGGGCTCATGGGTGACTGAGTCATTAAGCCTCTGCCTTCAGCTCTGGTCATGATCCCAGAGTCCTGGGATCGAGCCCTGCATGGGGCTCCCTGCTTGGTGGGACGCCTGCTTCTCTCTCTCCTAGTCCTCCTGCTTGCGTTCCTTCTCTCCCTTTGTCTCTCTTTGTCAAATAAAATCTTTAAATAAATAAATAAATTATATATATATATCTCCAAGAATTCCAATTAAATGAAAATTTCTAATTTGTACAGTAAATCCTTTTATTTTTTTCCAGTCTGTTCTCTCATGTAACATTTACCTTACAATGTTGATAAATGGCTTAAATGAGTATGTTTCTTCCTTTCTTTCTCTCTTGTTCTTTTCTACTTAGCACAATGTAAGTGATCGATAAGTGCAGTCACTCATATTGCTCTGACCCCCCCATGAATGTGAAAACCAGAGTCATTGAGGCAAACTTACCCTCTAAGAATCTAGTAAGAAGGAGAAATTTATGATATTTTAGTTTATCAGCAAATCAAATTTGAGATAACTTCTTTATCACAAATAAAGACTTTACATTTGTTAGAAGTTAAACTATTAACTGTCTTAGGATTTTCCTTCCAACATAAAAGTATATGAAAAATAAATTTATAGTAAATAAATAATCAATAAATTTACTGAGCATTGTTTATATGTCAGAAATTGTGCTAGGTGTCATGGCTATGAAGCCTTGTGTGTGTTTTGTAGTGTCTTGTAGAAAAAAAGAAAGACATAAACCCAAATCTCCATATTTTACTGTGCTAAGTACTGTATATAATAGAGAAACGGACATTGCCTCCTGGGAACACGAGGAGGAAGTCATTCCACTTTAGGGTGGTGTGGAAGGAGATTTAAACATCACAGTGAGAATGACATAGACTTTAAACTCTGCTTTTATTTTTTGCAAAAGTGTTTGTTGTATCCATTACTATGTACAGAACACTATGCTTTTCTATTTCACTAATTGTTTGACATATAAGAGAGCCCTCGGTGGAGAGGAAGATTTAGCAAAAATATTAGACTTTAAAGTCATGCACGATGGGGCTTCAAATAATTACGTGGGAATATGGAACACATTTGGGGAAAATGCAATCCTTAAAGACTAGAGAACATGGGGACACATGGACTAAGGCCAAAAATCCCCCAGAGCCCCGTAAACGAGGTTTTAAGGTGTGCTAATTGCCCATCTATTAAAAAAGGGGAAAAAAAGCATTTGTTACTCCTGTTATTACTGTTTCAGGTCCTGAAAAATGGAGGATCTTCAGGGGAGAAAAAGGCAGATAGATTTGATTTTTCACCCCTCTATTTGGGCACTCTGCAGTCCTAATATCAGATCATCTATTGGAATCCACTTAGTGAATATTTAGGGCTCTGATCTTCCTACAGTAATCCTAAACACATGAATGTTCTATATAGCAAGGATTTAACATGGATTTTGAAGCTGGCAAAGGTGACAGAAATATCAGCTTATCCATGATAACAGAAGCTTCCCTCTTTTCCAGCTGGGATCTGCCACAACTGAAACTAGCTGCTGTCCGTATTTGACTTTCTAGGAGCTATATATTAGGGCTTGCGGCCAGATGATTCCAAACCAAAAAGCTAATACCCCAGTCTTGTTTCTTGAGGCTTTCCAGTTGATTTATCTCAAAGATGTGACTGGAAACCTCCCACCTAAGACAGTTTTTTTTTTTTTTTACCTTGGCTGCTAAGTGTTTTTAGTCTCACAGGAGTGCCTGAGATATAACTGATGAACTTCTATTTCGCTTGGTTAAAAGAAAATAATTAAGGAAGTCATACCATTGAAACATTGCTTCATTTTAATTTTACAAGCAAGTCTCAAGTTTCTATAGAGTATTTACTCTCCACATGTGAATAGGAAATACAGGTAATTTAGAAACCCCTTTAAACCCAAATTAGGGTATTCTCAGCAGTTAAAAGGAAGTCTTCCTGTGAGTGATTCAAGTCATCAGGATGACTGGCAGGAGAAGCAGGAAAATTTTCCATCAATAACAGAGGTTATGTTTTCTTTACCCCACTATGTGCTGAAAATTTATCAGTTGATTTTCAGAGTCACACAATATTCTGATTTTAAAATGTTGTGGGACATTAGTAGATACTCCCTCTGATGTATAAATAGAGATACTAAGAAAGTGAGAAGGAGATTGTCAAGTGAAACATGTAGAAATCAGCTTCGTTCATTAGGTTAAAGATTCACATCACAGGACAACAGTGTCCAGAGCTTCTGTGAAAAAAGACAAATTTATTCCACATTTCTGACACCCATCCATTGAAGTGACATAATGGCACAATTCATCTGGCTGCTTCCCTTTTTACCTTCTCTAAAAAAATTCCCGACAAGGATTTGGTGATAAGTGTCCTGAGAGACAAGGTCGAACCTACCACATTTTACTTCTAGTTGTGAACTAATAAACCAGTATTTCCAATCAATTAACACTGGAATGATTTGATTCAGACATGCAACCTGAGTAAAAAATTGAATAAGGTAGAAGTCTTCACGGAGTTAGATTTTTACTATCTCATAAAAAGTCTAAAGGGACAGAAAATTCATAACTCTGCTTTTAAGATAGGAAAAAAATGCTGATAACAGGACAGGGCTGAAAATAAATGAGAAACTGCTAATGTAATAAAAGGGGAAAGATTCTAAGACACTCCTCCAACAAAGGAATTGGAAAATATTCCAAAGGAGATAAATGGAGAAAGTGAATAGGAAAAGATTTTTGTCTCTCTCATGAGTGGTTTCTTTTGTTTCTGAAACAGATTGCTTAAGAGACAGTGGGAATGAAGCTTCCATCTTACCTTGGGGTTTAACAAACCTTTTAAAATATCAAGAACATTTTTTAGATTGTGTTGGTCCCAAAAAGGTGGTAAAAGGAGAAAAGCTGATTTCAATAAAATGGGATACCAAAAGAAGAAAAAAAAAATTCTTTTGGTATAACTTAAAGAAACTAATTAGTATATAAATTAGAGTAGATTTCTTGGCCATAATTTCTGTGGTGCCCCTTCTGAAGCCTGACTAAGCCCATCCTCAGGAAGAGGTGAGGGTAGGGGACAAAGGGATCCAGTAGTGATGGAGACACAGAGAATTTGGGTGCCTGACAGACTGGATTTCCAGTCTTCCCACGGTGGGTCACCAGCTGTGGGACCTCTACTGGTTTGTCTAAACAATTAGACCATATTATTGCCTGTTCCTTTTAGAGGGAGAAATAACACTTCTTGCCTGAAAAGTTTACTGAAGATTAACTAATATAATGTTGAAAATGGCCTTAGCATAATGCCTAGTAAGCTCTAAACAGGTGGAAGATACTACTATCTATACTGGGTTCACTACGATTATGACTGCAGAAAAGAAGGGACTCATCCAAATGAAATCCAATGCTTGTTAATGCTTTAGTGGCACATTTGAAGTAAAATATTTGTAAATATCTGACCAATGAAATATCCTGGAATCACAAGTTTAGATTTGGTCTCTGTGGTGGCTGTGGATACACGAGAGGGCAGATGAAGAGAATTCGGTGACAGATGGAAAATTTGCCTCGCTTAACTAAACTTCTTACAAATCCTTTGCTTATGCCCGCTCACTAGTTTGAGCTACTTGCTAACATAATTACCTATCCGACAAGAGGTCTTTCATTTCCTCCTGGCAAAGTGTATCCTTTTCCTAGCCATCCCTAGCTTTCTATACTGGGGAAGTGGCATTGTTTCACCTCTTCATTGGAAAGACAGGGCTGTGAAGCCAACACACGTCAGCTCTGCCTGAGTCAGGTTCTCCCACTCCTAAACAGATTATTTTTAGCGAGTCACATTGCCTTGGGAATATCAATTTCCCAAACTTAAAATGGGAACACTAGCATCAGTTTGCTCAGGTTGCTTGAGGATAAAATGTTACAATGTCTGTGAAGTGTGTAGCCCAGAGGAAGCACTCAGCAAGACCCAGCTCCCTCTCTGCTCTTCTTGATCCAGAAACAAAACTGCAGCAAAAGCTTTACAAACTGACCAAGAGAATTCCAAGGGAATAACATTTTATGTGCTGTCCACAAAAGTGGCTTAAGAGGGAGTTCATTGCTGCTCTCCCTCAAAAATTCATAACACATATTGGGCTTATGTGTAAATATCTTTTCTGATAATAAGACCCTGGTTCTCAGGATGAAAGGTGCTTAAAACTCAGTAAAAAAATAATAGCAACTTGGATCAGGGACTCTCTGTTTTATTAGGATTGAATTGGAGTAAGAACCAGATTATTTTATGAAATGCTACTTTGAAAAGGATGGGAAAATATAAATCCTAAAAGCAATTTACAGTTTTTATGGTGCTGTCTTCTCGGTTCTTTTTAGTTCACTTCATAGTGACAGTGAAAACACTGTTACTTGATTTTCACTTGACAGGTTGGATATTTTTAAGTGTTTCCACTGCTTTGAAGGAATGCTTGACCTAATTCAAAATTCATTTTTTTCAGTAAATTCAACCTTTCATGATTATCTTTAGCCATGAATCTTTCTTCAGGCAGCTCCTGAAGGATAAAATGTATTTTCACTGGGATTCACTTACTTTACTTAGTTATCCATTTTTTTTGTTTTTAGAATTATATCAATCAAAGCAAACCAGAATGTAATGATTTTTAAAAATTAGGCCAACTTTTTTGTCCATGTTTTATTTTGTGTTTATGTTTTTAAGGACGAAGGTGACATTATTTTACCTCTCCATAGCTCTGTTGTTTTCATTTCTTCAGTTTAGATTTCTGTACTAGACCACCAAACTAGGACAAGTTGGAAAACATAATCAAAGAAATGCTTTATTTTACAAGTCTACATATACGTAAAAACAAAAATATGCCCATGATTGGCAGAGACCTGGTCCAATATTTAACATTCTTTTTAGAGGCTTTGTTCATTACTCGGGCTCCTTTCGAGGGCTTTCACATGAATACAGTTTTACATAACAATCTACCAAAGTGAGCTTTGGGCTAAAAATTTATAGACCTCAGCTTTCTAGTACCTACTTTTACGTGCGAGCACCAAGCAACCCCATCCAAGGATAACATTCAGAAGCACAGATTCTTTCAAAGGTTATCCTGAGAGAATGGGGTAATTGGCCAATTTTTCTATGGCAATACAGAATTTAAGTAAAAACAGAAAAAGAGTGACCATTACTGAGAATTTATTATGTGTCAGCTATTATAATCTGTGTTTTCTCAAAATTTGACTCAGTTAAATTCTCTTGGAAGTTGAGATTATACCCAGTTTTACATCTTGAAAGTCAGCAAGATCAGATCAATCTTCCAACGCCACAAAGTTAGTAAGTGGTGAACCTGTGATATCAGCCCAGATCTGTGTGATGGTATAGCTCATGGTTCTTTTTTCTTTTTTTAATTCATATCATCGGTGGAAGATGAAGACACTGCTTTTAAGATGTTTTTGTGCCGTTGCAATCTATGAAGGAGTTTTAGTGAACTTGTGCTACCATTAACACATTTTACATGTTTTTCTATATAGGTATGCATTCACTGGTTCATTCTTTTTTTTTTTTTTTTAAGATTTCATTTATTTATTTGAAAGAGAGAGTGTGTGTGTATGTGTGAGAGAGAGAGATTATGAGCAGGAGTGACGGTAGAGGGAGATGCCAACACCTCATTGAGCAGGGAGCCTGATATAGGACTTGATCCTAGGACCCTAGGATCATGACCTGAGCCAAAGGCAGAAGACTTAACTGCCTGAGCCACCCAGGTGCCCTGATTCATTCTTTCAGCAAATATTTATCGAGTGCTTACTATATTTCAAGAACTTTTCATAATCTGGATTTCAGTGAACAACACAAAAATTCCAGATCTCATGGCATTTATGTTTTACTGTGAGTCTATGTGCCAGTGTTATATCAAAGATTTAGTTTCTTACTCCCATATGGCTACTTTTCCTCTTAGGACTCCCCAATGTTTAGGTGATACATAGCTTCCTAGAATAAGAACTACAAGTTCCAACGTGCCTTGCAGCAGAAGGCTGCAGAGCAAGTGGAAGTCTAGTCTAGTGTGGCTATTTCCAAGAAATTTCTGTCAAAGATAGCTGTTGAGTCCCATTGCCATCGCTCTTCCTACCATCTTTCTGCTACTTGGAATTTGTGTACATTGGCTAGGACTCCACCCTGAAAAAATGAGGACAAAGGCCACACTTAGGATGGCAGAGCAGAAATCTAGAAATATCTTGGCTTCTAGATGATGGAGGAGCTTCCAAGTCAGATCAGGATTGCCTACATCTGTATTGCTTAGAAAGAGAGAAATCAATTTTTTATCTTGTTTGGATTCCTGTTACTAGCAGCTAAACTTAACCCATATTAAAACATTTATGTTTAGGGCGTGTGGGTGGCTCAGTGGTTAAGCATCTGCCTTTTGCTCAGGTCATGATCCCAGGGTCCTGGGATCTAGTCCCACATCAGGCTCTCTGCTCCGAGGGAAGCCAGCTTCTCCCTCTCCCATTCCCTCTGCTTGTGTTCCCTCTCTCACTGTCTCTCTCTCTGTCAAATAAATAAATAAATAAATAAATAAATAAATAAATAAATAAATAAATAAAATAAAATAAAATAAAATAAAATAAAATAAAATAAAATATAAAATATATTTAAATGGGGAGTCCATTTTTTTTCCTGGTCAGTATGCATTTATGTCTTCCCCCTCTGTCAACACTTCTCCACTCCCACCCGATCCCCTATACCCATGCACAGAGTTTTCTTAAGGACACATCATTTGAGCTCCTGGAACCAACTGTGCCTGAATTTACCCTCCAGATTTTATAAGAATTAATACATTCTCCTTTTCACTTAAACCAGTTCCATCTTGCTAGGTAAAGAGTTTTGACTGAAAAGTATGCATATACTTATTTATTAATGCATGCATTTATCACTTATTTATGTTATAACCATGTTATATGTTTATAAATGTTATGAACATAGAACAGAGATTGATTAATGTGCAAATATGCTGTATAGAGATTTCCCCTAGTACTCCCATTTTTATAGTTGAAATATCTGAGCCATAAAAAAGCTAAATAATTTGCCCCCAGTCTCAGTAAAAACTCATGATTCCCTAAGATCCAGTCAATTGAAAGTTGTATCTATTTCTTTGATGTTGTCTTACCCACTGAACATCTACAATTCCAATGCTATAATACAAGTTATATTTTCACTTTTATTAGTTGTACTAGTATAGTTATTCTTGAGAGAAAAAAGAAGTCCTATATATGTGAAGATAAAAAGAATTATGAATAACACCCCTCCCCCATTCTTTAAAGTTTTATTGAACAGTAGAAAAGTATAAGGATGAAATATGTCATGGAGTTCAGTTTCTTCCCAGTGCAGAACTGATTTCTTGAAAATCCTTCCTAATATGTTCTTCGGTCTGAGTTTAAAAGTCCCAAATGCTGAGGCTTTTATCAATTCTCTTTGAAGATTTTATCTCACATAGTAGATTGGAGCATACCAAACACTTCTAAAATCCGCGGTAAGCTTGTTTATTGCTGTCGCTAGTGAGATTTGGCTGCCCAAACACAGTTCCCATCTTTTTTCAGTAATATCTTCAATGACTCTTGGGTCTTGCTCTTGTCTTTGAACATTCTACTGGCTGCATATTTGTACAGATTAAGTCCCTTCTTTCTTAGTATACCTATTTTACTTATACTGAATTCTGAACCCTCTCCAAATAATTGTGAAATATATCATAGTGAAGATTATTTCACACTTTAGGGGTAAGAACATTTAGGTTTCTTTGTATAAATAAAAATTTAACATACAAGATCTAATTCAACTAATTACCATTGCCCTTTACCTAACACAGGTAGGTTTAAATGTGCAGTTGTTTTGTTCAAACTTCGGTAAGTTGAAATACTTTCTATTTCCAGTGTTCCAGTTGAATAAAACTATTTTTATATTCTTCTTGGGAAGGCCAAAAATTAATTTTCTTGTTAACAGTCATTTATTAAAAGTCTCGAATAGCTTCCCATTCCATTTCAAATAAGACTCAAACTCTTTACTATGAACTCTGAGGTCCAACTCGACATACCCTTGCTGGCCTTTCCAACCTCACCTCTTTCTCTCAGTGGCTCTGGCTACCTTCAACTTAAAATACATGACCAGTTTCTTCTTCTAGTCTCATCTTTTCAACTACTTCCTGCTCCAAGTCCCTTTTACTCTTTTTTTTTTTAACCTTCTTCATTTACTGCTTACCTCCATCTGCCATTGTTAGTATCACTTTCTAATTCCTTTACTGGTTGTAAGTCACTTGGTATAGGAGCAGGGATCACATACTGATTTCCATGTACCTTCTTTTGTTTTTGTTTCTTTGTTTTTTTTTTTTTTTTTATGCCACTGTATTCCTTCTCTGTCATACATTGCTTACCTCAGAATATGTGTTCTAATATTCAATAAATGAGTAAATACAAAAATAAATGTATGAGCTTGGAGTAGATGAAAATAATTATTTTGAAAAAGATCCAGGTCATATGTAATTTAATTCTATTATGACAGTTGATTATTCTAACAGTTGATTATGGATTCAAAGAATCACAAAATGTTTTGAAAAGTAATGAGTTATCTGGTTTAATACCTTATTTTCTAGATGAGGAAGCTGGGATCCAGGAGAAATAACGTGTCAAAGGTCGTATAACTAATGACCAGCAGACCTAAGACTAAATCTCATAGCTCCTGGGTGTTCTTGCAAATGAGTACGTCTTGTTATACTTGTTTTTGAATCCTTAATATTTGTTATGGTGTTCTACTTGCACTAAAATAATTATTATAGAATTCATAAGAATCACTGATTCCCTCCTCCCCCCACAGCTTTTCCTTGTCATGCTTTGTACTCATAGGAAAATGTGACAACATACAAAATCATTTTTATTAGGTACTCTTTGTTGACAATATATTTTTTTTTATAGTAGGAATCTGGTTGGCTTTTTAAAACTGTTTTTGGTGCTGAAAGAACTCTGGATTGTTATAGGCAACCCCTAGGCCTCTCTCCATGCCTTATACTCCTACCTCCCTTAGCCTTGCTGTAGCTCCATTCATCAAACTGAAGAAGGAAATGAACCAAAAAGAGGGCCAGTGAAGCTTTGTGCATCTCTGAAGGAAATGAAGCATTGCAGGTATAGCAAGGAACAGAGTGGCAGTGCTGTGGGCCGTATAATGTCTGGGAACTGCTCGTAAGGGATATGTAACATTTAGTGTTGTAGACAACTTATGACACCATTTAGAGTTTAAAACTGCTTTCAGCCAGGGAGAGTAACTTGTAAGAATAAATAAAGTGATTGGATTTATTCTGTGAGGTGAAGGAAAGAGAGGGCTAAGGGAAAAGTGGAGAGAGAGTTGGGATTATACTCTTAAGGACACAAAACTCTATCCCTTTTGTTAATTTAAAAGTTGTGTCTAAAATATGTAAATATTAAAATGTCTAGTGATGTTTAATGGCTTTTAAGGTAACTTTTAATAAGGTACATTCTCGTTTTATTTGATCACTGGTTAGGGAAACCACTCTTGCTAAACCATTAGGACACAGACTAATAAAATAAAACACAAAGCTTCTTGGTAGATGCAGCAATATTGTAAAGCTTGATGAGAATGAAAAGAGTCTAAATTAAGCAATAACAATTGGGAAGCAGGACATTTCCTGGGGATTAATGACAAGCTGGGTGGAGTTGATGGACCATGGCTAGTCTGTGGGCCATTAACCTCAGTTGATCATTAATTCCCAAGAAATACCTGATGGTGGGGTCATTACTATAATTATCACCTTAAAGAGGGAGAAGGATGTAGATTCCAGAGTGGTGAAGTTAAAAGAATGATGATGATTATTTCATATAAAACACAGTGCCTTATAGGCTAAAGGAGTGTAAGGTTCTTTGAGTCATTTCTTGGTTGTCAGTTCTGTTTGCAAATGGAAATGAAACAGAAATTGCTCCTCTTTTTAGAGCGGATTGCATGGAGAAGGAGGACAAAGATGCACGATAAAAATACACATGATAAAGGTGACTTTTTCCTCAAACTAGCTTCTTGAAAAATGACTGGTGGAACATTGAGAGTGTTTCTGATTATGCAAGATTTCCAACAACTTTGGAGTTAGGTCATGTTTAGGATTTGACATTTATATTGCCTCATTTGAATTGGTTTTATTTGACTCTGTAAATGATGGAGGTATTGAAGAGAACTAGCTGAGAAGTGAAAGGCCTGGCTTCACAGGAAGTGTGATTTTGGGTACATAACATTCTCTAGATTTCAGTTTCTTCATCTGTAAAAATGAAGGGGTAGGTTTAGGGATCTCCAAAGACCAGGACTAGGGATCTCCAAAGACTGGCTTAGCTCTCAGGAATCTCTGATGTGTATTTAAGGAGTCAAAGATCTTCTTGGAATAAGGCCTGTAGAACTTTGAAGTAGTGAAGTAGACTACTGGGAAAGGAATCCATGAACTCCTAGAGAAATAAGCAGCTTTATGTGGTTGGGAGTGAAGCTTCCTAATTCAAATTATTGATGGTATGTGTTTATTTTTGAGATTGACTTATTCCAGGTTTCAGCCTTCTAACAAAGCAAAAATTATTTAAATGGAAATTTCCTACTGTTTTAATTGAAAATTGAATTTGAAAAAAAAATCCTACAGGTAGCTGGTTCCCTGTTCTGCTGTGTGATCCGGTAGTGCCAGAGGGCAGCTTTGCTGGCGGTAATATTTCAAAGCCAAAGACTTCCATACATAATGGAATTTGAACTGGGAGATTAAAGACACAGGGGGTGGAATAAACCTACATAGGTTGCCATTGACTCACTGCCTTGACCTTAAAATTCTGCTCATTTCCATTCTCTCATCCACAAGAACTTTCTGACATGTTCGTTAATTCAATCATCTGTTCTTTCAACATTTATTAAGCACTTTCTATGTGCCAGGCACTGTGCTATGTGTTGAGAAGCTAAAGATAAATAAGACATAGCTCCTGACCTCTTGGGGATCACAATTTCATAAAGATTGATATCATTAAAAGGAAGAAAGAAAGACATTCATACAGTGACTCCCATGGAGATGGTTTTCTCCACAAAAACAAAAAAAATGTGAGCATATGCAGTAAGAGAGAATCAGCAAGTAATCCAATATGACTGGAACAGAGGGAAGATGACTAGATATGAATCTGAAGGGGTAAAAGGGTTCAGATTATGAAAGGCTTCTTGCATATTATGGTAATGGGCTTGGACTTTATCCTTTAAGGTAAGGGTAGAATGGTTATATATTATACGTATAATATATAGCATATAATATATATATATACTTATATATTACATTATATATATACATATATATTATACATAGTAAAAGGAGGCATTATTAATAATTATACCAGGACTACTATAACATATAGTCAGCTAGCTATAAGGAATAAAAGAATTTTAACCAGGCACATGTTGAAATTAGACTTGCGTTTGAAAAAGATCACCCCGGAAGCTGACTAGAGAATGGATGGAAGTCTTATGCATAGAAAGCACTAGAATAACAAGTTGGTCTGACCTGGGTAGCAGTACATATAGGAGAAAGAAGGGAAAATGTGAACAGTATTTAACAGATGGAAAACAAAAGATGAAACAATCTCTTGAATATGTAAGGGTGAGGGAGATGGAGGCATCCAGGATCAATCCCCGTTTGAGTAACTAGATAGTGCTATTAGACAGCATGGAAAAGGAGCAGAAGGAATTGGAAATTGGAGTGATGCTATAGACAGAACATTTGTGCTCCCCCAAAGCCCTATGTTGAAACATAATCCCTAATGTCATGGCATTTGGAGGTGGGGGTCTTTGGAAGTGATTAGGTCGTGAGAATGGAGCCCTTAATGAATGGGACTAGTGCCCTTACAAGAGACTCCCTCTCCTCATTTGTTCTCCTCCTCCTCAAGAGTTCTTACCAGAGAACTGACTCTTCATTTGTCATGTGAGGACACAGGAAGAAGGTGACTATGAACCAGGAAGTGAACTCTCACTGGAAACTGAATCTGTCAGAGTCTTGATCTTGGGATTCCCAGCTTCCAGAACTATGAGAAATAAATGTTTGTTGTTTAAGCTACCCAACCATGGTATTTTGTTGTAGTTTTGAATGGACTAAGATAAGTGAGAAGGGAGCAAAGACAAAAGATAATAAATGTGGTTCTGGCTATATTGTTTCTCAGATTCAAGTGCCTGAAAGATATGTATATGGAGATATTTCGTGGGAAGTTGGATATATGTGTCTAAATTTTTATAAGGGAGATATCTAAGCTAAAGTTAGTGATAAAGTGTGTAAAGCAATGTGGTAGTTGAAATTTGGGGAAATTTTACAGAATGGGAAAGAAAGAGAATTGAGGACAGAATCCCTAGGGATGCTAATGTTTGGAAAGTGGCCAAGAGAAGAACCCCCTTGTCCCCCAAAACTCAAAAAGAGAGTCCAAGGAGGAAATGGTAATAGAGCAGCAGCAGAGAGCTTAGAGGAGCAAGTGTACAAATGGCAAGAGAGCAGAGTGTGAGCTATACAAAGTGTGAAAAGTGTTCACTGCTTTTGGCAGTTAGGGGGATACTGGTGACATTAGTAAGGAGATGGTTATAAAATAGTAGTAGGTCAAGGAAATTGATTAGTCCACATTGTTGGTTAATAGCAGAGTTATAATTCAAACCCAGTGTCTCTAACTCCAAATCCAGTGCTTTTCCTGCTGTTCCAGTTTTTTCTTCCTTAATTCAGCCTTGCTTAGTTCATCCATGCGCAAGATGTTCTGTATGCCATGGATGAGTCCTCATGATCCAGTGAAACCAGAGTTATAGAATAAACTCTTAACTCTCCTGCTCTTGGATTTTTGGGATCTGTTGACAGTACCAAATATTGAAGTTTCTTTTTGCCTGTGTTTATAATTGCTAGATTAGACCTTCCAGCAGGCCTCAGTGCCTAGATGAACCCAGATGAACCTAGATGAGTTTGCCTTCATTTTGAACACCATACACATCTCCCAGTAGGATAATCCATCTGTCTCACTTTGTGAGTTCATTCAATAAGTATTTTTGAATACATTATATGGTTGATAATGTTCTAAGTGCTAAGTAATATAAAACAGGTATGGTCCTTGACTTTAAGGAATATATAATCTCATTTCCCATTTGGGAATAACTTTCTGCTCTTCTGTTGCTGTAATCCCAGAATATCTAGACCAAACCAACTCCTGATACGGTATTTATCTTATAATTAGAAACTAGTTAGAAACTGGAAAAACTTAAGTAATAGCATTATTATTTTTTTAAAGCTTTTATTTATTTATTTGACAGAGAGCGAGAGAGAGATTATAAGTAGGCAGAGAGGCGGGCAGAGAGAGAGGAGGAAGCAGGCTCCCTGCTGAGCAGAGAGCCTGATGCAGGGCCCGATCCCAGGACCCTGGGATCATGACCTGAGCTGAAGGCAGAGGCTTTAACCCATTGAGCCACCCACGTGCCCCAAATAATAGCATAACTCAAAATAGTTATGAATTTTCAGTTGTAAGTGTAAAAGAAGAGTATTAGACCTGGAATAAGTATGCTAAGTAATGTCTAATACATTATTTCGAACCTAAAATTTACTTAAACAAGTTCCCTGGAGATAACAGGTGATATGGCTAGTGCTGGTATATATTTTTTTAAGATTTTATTTATTTATTTGACAAAGGGAGAGAGAAAGAGAGAGCACAAGCAAGGGGAGTGGTAGTCAGAGGGAGAAAGGAGTACCCCAGAAGGTACTCAGCAGGGAGTCCGATGCAGGGCTTGATCCCAGGACCCTGGTGAATCATGACCTGAGCTGAAGGCAGACCCTTAACCAGCTGAGCCACCCAGGCAGCCCTAGTGCTGGTGTATTTTTAATTCATGGTGAGCAGAGTTCCCCTAACCAAATTTATTCTCCAAAACAATGCATGTGTTTGGTGTTTCCAGGTATAATGTTTAATATATTGCCTTAATGTTGATTAGCAATTTTGAAAAAGAAGCTTGGTGAGTAACTAAAATAGTTAATGGAAACCAGAGGATTTTGTTCTATCTCCTATTACCTTTGGAAGAATCCCCAGACTTTTCTATGTCTGTTTCCTCATCAATAAAGTGATAGTGTTGAACTTTATAACCCTTAAAATCTCTTCTGGCTTTAAGATGCTGCAATTCAATTGCACACTAATGTCCACAGCAAAGAATAGGAATCAATAAATGTATTTATTCTCCTACTGATTATATACTGTTAACCTTCATTGGAGATAATTGTTCTTGCATGCTCCACAACATAGGTCTACCAGATCCTAAGTAAATATTTTTTTTCAATGAATGGATGGATGTGTCAGAACTGAGGAAACCATTTCGAATACACTTTAAGAAGCAACCACATCCTGTTCCCCCTTGACCTTTGGCTGCACTCACTGGCTACCCTCCAAATCTTGGTCACACTAACCATTTGTTTTCTCTGAATAGAGAAAATCATCTCTCTTTGTTTATTGACTCTATAGTAATTTGTGGTTTTTAAACTTGCTCGAGCTTTCAGTATTACCTGCCAGCATCTTGTCTTTAGGTGAGTCTATGGCAACTATTCTAAATTTCTAGGCCTCCTCTAAAGCTCATAATAC
This sequence comes from Procyon lotor, assembly GCA_028646535.1. NCBI lineage: Eukaryota > Metazoa > Chordata > Mammalia > Carnivora > Procyonidae > Procyon > Procyon lotor. Next base: position 27,680 of record JAQQSY010000072.1, read on the forward strand.
AACTTATCTAATTATCTTGACCTTCTTTTTCAGTAAGAAGATGGGAACTATCATTATATGGACATGCGTCTTTACGAATTCTTCTCCAACACACTCACCCAAGATTTTATCCATCTTTCTTCTTTCTCTTCTCAATGAAGACAAGTGTTTCCTTTGTCCTGAAGTGTCCTAATCCACGTTTACTCTTAATTCCATACCAACCTGTCAACTTAGAACTTTGCTTTATCTGCAACTTCCTTCTTTTGTTAAGGATTTCAGTTTTCTTCTCCACAGGCTCCTTCTCAGCCTCAAATGTACTGGGGTATCCCAGAAGACACTTCCTGAGGCTCCATCCCCCCTTAATGTCCTGGACTCCCTGTTCCCAAGTCTCATTCTTTTCATCCCTTATCAAAGTGCTCTGATAGTATATTGTGGATGTACTGTAGCATCCATTCTTTCAATATTTTGAAACCCACATCCTTCTTGAGTATCTCTTTTCTTTTGGTGTCCCAGAGAAGGTCAGAAACAGATTTCTCCTTGTCTCATCTTGGGATTATTTTCTGATCTATATTTTACCCTAACTTTTGAACTTATGAAGTCCCTTTTTCTCTTTTTAAACATATTTACTGAGATATAATTGATATACAGTAAACTACACATGCTTTAAGTGTACAATTTGTTAAGTGTGACCATTTATAGACTTGCGAAACTATGACCACAATTAGATAATGAACATATTAATCCCCAGAAATTTCCTTACCCCCTTCCACCTTTTCCCCTGACCCATCTTCATCCTTAGGCAATCAGTGATCTGGTTTATATCATATAGGTTGCATTACATTTTCCGGAGTGCTATATAAATTCATACATATACAGTATGTATTGTTTATTTGGTCTGGCTTCTTTTACTCAGCTTAATTATTTTGAGATTGGTTCATATTGTTGTATGTATTAATAGTTCATTTATACTTTATATAAAATACTTTTATATTTGAATAGTATTCCATTTTATGGATATATTACATTTTTGAAAATGCATTTACCTGTTAATAGACATTTAGATTGTTTGCAATTTTTGGCAATGATAAGTAAAGCAGCTGCAAACAGTTGCATAGAACGCTTCATGGGATATTTGCTTTTATTCCTTTTGGTAGCCACTTAGAAGTGAAATGGCTGATTTGTGAAAAGTGTATGTATAACTCTTTAAGAGACTACCAAATCATTTTCCATTGTGGCTGTACAATTTTATATTCCTACTGGCAAAGTATGAGACTTTCAGTTGCTTTACATTCTTGCTAACACTTTTCATGTGTTTGTCACCCATATATCTTCTTTAGTGAAGTGTTTCAAAAATTTTTTTGCAAGCACTTTTTAATGGGCTGTTTGTTTTGTTATTACTGGGTTTTGAGGGTTTGAGTATTCGAATATAAGTCTATTGTCAGATATATGATTTGTAATTATTATTTCCAGTCTGCTGTGGCTTCTTTTTCATCCCCTTATCATTTTTTTGAAAAGCAGAAGTTTTTTATATATATTTATATATGTATATGTGTGTGTGTGTATATATATATATATATATATAAAGTACAATTTATCATTTTTGTTTTTTAATGGGAGGTGCTTTTGTATTTTATCTTAAAAAAAATCTTCTAACTCAAAGTCACAAATTTTCTTCTATGCTTTCTTTAAGAAGTTGTGTTGTAAATGTGTGTGTGTGTGTGTGTGTGTGTGTGTGTGTGTGTTTGTGTGTGTTTTAAATTTTAAACTAATGTCTGTAATGTAGAGTATGAATCAGTGTTCACATTTCACATATGGATATCTAATTGTTCTGGCATCATTTGTTGAATAGTTTGTCCTTCTCCCACTGAATAGTCTTTGCTCTTTTAATGAAAATCAATTGATGGTGTATGTGTGGATCTATTTCTGTACTTTCTATTTCTGTTCCATTGACCTATTTGTCTATCTTAATGCCAGTACCGTGCTATCTTGATTGCTCTGGCTTTGTAATGTCTTAAAGTCAGGTAGGGCAGTCCTTCAGCTATGTTCTTCTTTCCCACATTGGTTTGGCTATTCTAGGTCCTTCACATTTCCATATGAACTTTAGATCGTTTTGTCTGTTATAGCTATGGTGTATCGCTCCATTTATTTAAGTCTTCTTTAATTTATCTCAGCAACACTATAGTTTTCAGTGTACACATGTATATCCTTTGTCAAGTCTGTCAGTGTTTCAATTTTTTTTTTTGCTATTATAAACGGTGTTGTCTTTTTAATATCACCTCCCATTTGTTGTTAGCAGTATATAGAAAGACATTTGATTTTTGTATGTTGGTCTCGTATTCTGCAACCTGTTAAAGTTACTTTCTAGTTCTGTCACTTTTTTGTAGAATTCATCAGATTTTCCTTGTAAATGTCATGTCATCTGTGACTAACGGCAGTTTTATTCTTTCTTTCCAATGTGGAAGGCTTATATTTTCTTTTTCTTGCCTACTGATTTGATCTTCCTTGCAGTGTTGAATAGAAATGGTGATAAAAGACATTATTGTCTTGTACCTGATCTTAAAGGGAAAGCATTAAGTCACAATTAGGAATGCAGTTAGCTGGAGGTTTTTCGCAAATACCTTTTATCAGTCTGAGGAAGTTTCTTTATATTCTCAATTTCATGGGAGATTTCATTTTTATTTAAAATCAGGGATAGATATTGGATTTTGGATCTTGTCGTAACCTTTTCCTGATCTATAGAGATGATCATATTTTTTCCTTTTTAGTTTGTCAACATAGTGGATGACATTTATCAATTTTCAAATGAGAAACCAAACTTGCATTAGTGGGATAAACCCACATGGGCACTTTATATTATTCTCTATATATTCTTGGATTGATTTGCTGAAATTTTATAAAGAATTTTTTCATCTATCTATAAAAATAAGAAGTTTTCATTTCTTGTAATATCTTTGTCTGCTTTTGGTATCAGAATAATATCAGATAGAATGAATTGGAATATTTCCTCCTGTTCAGTTTTTTGTAAGAGTTTGTGTAATTGGTATGTATATTTTTTTCTTAAGTGTTTGGCACAATTCACCAGTGATGCCATGTGTACCTGGAGTTTTCTCTGTGGGAATATTTTTAATGAAAATTTCAATTTATTTAATAGATGTTGGGCTATTTGCCTTATCTGTTTCCTCTTGAGTGAGCTTTGGTAGTTGTGTTTTTCAAGGAGTACATTTATTTTATCTAAGAGGTCAAATTTATTGTCATAAAGTTGTTTTTAACTTTTCCTTATTATATTTTCAATAACTGTAGAATCAGTATTGATTTTATTTTTCTCATTTCTGATACTGGTAAATTGTGTCCACTTCTTTTTTATCAGTATTCCTAGAAGTTTACAAATTTTATTGATCTCAAAAAAAGTAAGCTTTTGTTTTTTTCATTTTTTCTGTTGTTTTTCTGTTTTCCATTCCATTGATTTCTGCTCTTATCTTTATTATTTCTTTTATTCTCCTTACTTTGAATGTAATTTCTCTTATTTTGTTTTCTGATTTCTGAAGATAGCACCTTAAGATAGAGTTAAGTTCTACAAATTTCTTCTAAGTACTATTTTAGCACAAATTTTGATAGCGTAGATTTAAATCTGCTCTAAAAAATAAAGTCTTAATTTTCAAAAAGGCCCTTAATTTACCTTCACTTTTGAAAGATATTTTTGTAAGATAGAGAATTTTAAAATTTTCTTTTTTTTATACTTTAAAGATGTTGCTCTATTGTCTTCTTGCCTTCATTGCTTCCAACAAGTCTTCTGTCATTCATATAGTTGTGTTTCTGCATATTATTTTTTTTCCCTAACAGCTTCTAATATTTCCTTCTTATTATTAGTTTTAAGTAGTTGGCTTATATGTGTCATGGTAAAGTTTTCTTTACATATATTTTGTGCTTAGATTTTGTTAAGCTCCTTTGATATGTGTGTTCATAGTTTTCACCAAATTTGGAAAATATTTAGCTATTATTTTTTAAAAATATTTTTTCTGTCCCTTTTCTTTCAGGAAGTTCAATTCCTCAAGTATTTGGTCATTTAAAATTGCCTTATATTTCACAGAGTTTCTGTTCATTTTTTTGTTAGTCTTTTTTTCTCTCACTTTGTAGTTTTGATTACTGTGTCTTCAAGTTTACTATCTTTTCTCCTGAAATGTCATCTCTCATATTTCCAGCCTGTGTATTTTACAAAGCAGACATTGTAATTTTCACTTCTAGAAATTCAAATTGGTTTTTTTATATCTTCTATTTAAATGTTCAATCATTCCTCTAGCCTCTTGAATACACAGAATTCAGTTATAATAACTTTTTTTAATGTCATCTATGTCATATCTGGGTTAGTTTTGATTGGTTGACATTTTTTCTTCTCAGTATAGATTGTATTTTCCTTCTTTTCTGCATAGTTGGTAATTTTTTATGGATGCCAGGCATTGTGATTGCTGGGTGTATATTTCTAAAAAATCTTGAGCTTTATACTTGAATGTGGTTGAAGTACTTAGTAATAGTTTAATCCTTTGAGTCATCCTTTAAGCTTTGTTATGTGGGATAAGAGCAGTATTTATTTGTTCTCATTCCTTAGTTACTTAACTTATGAGATTTTCCATTTTGGGTATTGGAGCTAAGCCCTGTATGATCCTGGGTAGCGTCACCTTTAATCCTTTAGTTAGTTCTTTCTCTGGCCTCAGGTTATTTTCCTGCGGGAATGCACTGCTTGCTACTTAACTTAGTACTCAGCAGGGACCATCTGCAGATCTTTGGAGTTCTCTTTCTATGACTCTCTCTTCCTCTTTAGTATTCTGCCCCATAAGCACCAAGTATCTTGGCTTCCCTAAACTAGCTCCCAACTAGTCTTCTCAACTCAGGATGTTCACTGGGCTCAGTCTGGATTTCCCCTGTGTCACCACCTAGGAATGTTCTCCAGGAAGTTGGGGAAGTGATAGGGCTCCCCTCATTTGTTTCATGTTTCTTGGAGATCACTTCCCCTCACTTCCAATGAACTGAAAACCATGGTTTTATATATTTTGTCTGTTATTTTAGTTCAAAAGGAAGGTAATTTTGGTCCCTGTTATATTTTTTCTAGAAATCTTGTTTTTCTCCTTATTTTTTTTTGAGGCCAACAACTTTTTGTGTATATCAATTCTAACGTAAATTATAGTTACTGATATGTAAGTTTACTTTCCCTCTTCAATCATTAACTTCTTAAGGGCACAATGTCTTTGTTGTTTGCCAATATAAGGCCTAATACTTAGTAGGGGGTCCATAAATGCTTGTTGAATGAATAAAACTAAAATAGAGGTAAGCACATGTTTCTGCAGTGGTCTGTTACATATTTTACATGCTTCTGTGATGGCCTATTACATATTTGTGTATGCATACAATATGTGTATTTTATATGCTATGTGTGCAAATGTGTATGTATAAATATATATCAATGTGCCTGTGTATATCCTTTGCATTGCACTTATAGTTCTGTAATTCTCTTTTTTTATACTGCCAAGAGATGCTTAGTAAAAGCTTTTTTGCAGCAAAGAAAGGTTGATTAGGTTTTACTTCAGCAAAATGAACAACAAGATTGATGCTTTAAATGTAAAGGTGTTACCTGCCTAGCCTTTACTCACTCTGAATATTAATAAGCATGTAAGTATGATTGCTGAATATTTAAAAAGAAATACTATTTCCAAGGCCCAGAAAGCAAAACTCTATAACAAATGTTAAAGTTGAATATCTCACGTATATCTCTTTATAATTTCTTTGTAAAAATATTTTGCAATTACTTTGGAAAATAAATATGTAGAAACACATACCTGTATCTGTTACCATCACATTTGGAAAGAAGTCTTTCGAATCATTTGGTCTGCTCCTCCCAGCTTCATTCAGAGCTCCAAGGGAGTAAGGCCTGAGAGAGGGCAGAGCCTTCTCTAGTGAGCATGAAATTTGGTAACCTTAGCCCTGACCTTAACTCTGCTAAAGTGGTGAGACAGAGACATTTCTCTGGGACACCTGAGAGGATACAAACCATTAAAGTTAACAGTGGATGAACTCATTCCATTACTTTTAATAACATTGTATCTGTTTGTCTGCTTGATGTAATGATAACTTAGTGAAGGAGAATTAATTCCACATATTATCTACATAAAGGATAATGAGGGAAATCAGTTTCCTCTAAGGAAGTTTCATTAAATTTGGGTATAAGCCAATCTACTTTAGATTGGTCCCTGGCTTTTGGATGACTTTCAAGCCTTGAGGCTCTGAGAGAACATACAAGGCCATTTCTGAATCTCAGGGAAGCAGACGCAGAAGGTTTCAGAAGACCCTTGTCACTGAAATTCCCTTCCCTTCTGGAAAAGCAAACTGCTACTTTGTTGACCATCAGGTGCAAAAATATAATTTTTTCTTACATACCAACATTGTGTCTGTTGAGCTGTTTTTAATTCATATGATTTGTGCCTAAATTATTTGATCTGTGGGTCTGATGGCTCCTTGAGGCATTTCAAGTAATGAAAAGAACAAAGAAGCCAATAAATAGTGAATTAATAAATATTCAATGTCAATAAGGAAATATATTTTGCATTTTTTTAACATAGGAAGGTTAAAGCAATGTCTTCAAAATTAGTTATCAGTTTTGAAAGTCTGTCCTCATTGAACTCACACTAAATATTGACATTATATGTAATGCTAATGATTCTTGCAATGAAATATAGAATATTTACAATAGAATGTATAGAATAGAATCTTAATTTGTGGCAACAATGTTAACTGGGAAACGATGTGATGTCTCAAACACAACAAAGCAAAGTCACTAAAATATGCTTACTTTAAACTGAAAACAAAATTTCACCAAAGGTAAATCCAATTGAATGACTTATTCAAACATGTTTATGATCTTTAAAATGTTTCCTGTGCACATACAGCATTCTTATGTACTAAAACATTACTCGGACTAGATGGGGAAGAGCCAGTCTAAAATATTAAGCATATTGAATTATGGGATCTATTTTAATGGAAATTCAGTTAATTACTTCTTTTTCTTTGTTTTGTTTTTTGAGAGAGAGCACATAGGGGGAAGAGGGGCAGAGGGAAATCTTAAGTAGTTGAGAGAGAGAGAGAGAGAGAGAGAGAATCTTAAGTAGTTGCCATATCTACCACAGAGCCTGAGGCTGGGCCTGATTTCATGACTCTGAAATCATGACCAGAGCCAAAATCAAGAGTCAGTCACTTAACTGATTGAGCCACCCAGTTGCCCCCAGTTAATTACTTCTAAACTATATTGTAGCATAGGCTACAGTGTTAGTGCCTGCTGGAAGCATTTATAGATTAAAATAAAAAAATCAAAGAGTTGAGGTAATTATTGAATCAGAGTTGAAAGGATCCTGCTCTTAGGTACTTTAGATACTTTATTAAATGATACTAAAGTAACTTAATAGACATTTAAGTACTTTTGCCTTAAGAACAAAACAAAAATCTTATTCCTAATATTTCTGAGAGTTCTGCAAAATTGACTTTTCTCAAGCATTTTTTTTCTTTTATATTTGGTTACAAAATTATTCAACCAGTTAAGAAGAGCATCATAATCAAAAATAACCTTCAGCCTTTATCTTGTCTGCACTTCTTCAAATTCCAATTTGGCGGAGCCTACATGAATAGTGTTGCTATATTTACAATTCCAGAATAAATAACACAGTAATAGAATGTAAGTTTCTTTGGGGACTTGAATTATTCACAAAATGAGTAATTGAGCTAATCCCATACATAGATTTTCAATTTACAATTATTATGCACTTAATCGTTATGGTTATTTGGGATCATGAAGAATTTACTAATAGGGCTTTATGAAAATGAAACAAATGTGGAGGATGACATAATACAGCTAGAAAAGGGTTGTGGTCCAATAAATCCTGAATAAAATAATTGTTGATTGATGGTAAAAGGTTTGCATTATCTCCCATATTGGGTTTCTGTGGCAGGAAGCAGTCAACTGGGAGGTAAAACAGAGGCTATTAACTATTTTTTATATGCATTGGAATTTTTATTAGGGACCATATAAAAAAAGATGCCATCATATTAGACAATTATATTAGGACCAAATGTTTAGTTTTATTTTTAGGCCAGAGTAACCATTATAGTTTACCTAAAGGAAGAAAAATAAAACCATTTCTTTCATGTGCTGTTCAGTGTGTAGTACTGTATTCTATTTGCCTTAAAGAAATCATCATAATCATCCTCCTCTTCCATAACTGTTACGAGGGTAGGAGGTCTTTTATTGCCAGCAAATTTACTCTGGACTGACTTCTGTATAAACCACGGGGTTATAAAACTAGGAATACTGAGAAGGATACAGAAATTTATGTTTATCACCATGCATTCATGACATGTATGCCATCAACAATGGACCACTATGTACTTCTCCTGGAGAAGGCTCTGGGGTGTGGCTTTGAAGGACTAGGGATGATAATGATGATGGCAATCATGAAAGTTGGAGTATGGAGTAGTTGCTATTCATTCATTCATTCATTCATTCATTCAATAAACATTAATGAGGAGAAACAGAAACCATAAGTGTGTTAAGTATGTCCTATGCCAGATAACGATAAAGTCTTTGGGGAAACAAGGAAAGAGTGATGCAGAATGTGTAGGGGTGTTTTTCATATAGGAGAATTAGCAAAGACCTCCCTGGTCATGAGGTAAATAAAGTGGCCATTGTTGATAAAGTGAAGAAGAAAACCATGAAGAAATTTGGGAGAATATATTTTCAGGCAGAGAAAAGTGAGCACAAAAGTACAGAGGGAAGAATATGCTGGGCTTGTCAGAATGGCAGAAGGGCCAGTACAATTGGACAGAGGTGAATAAGGGGACATTAGGTTGGAGAAACTGGGCAAAGGTGTTGTAGGGTCAGATTATAGGGCGTCATGGATCACCGATAGGATTTTGGCTCTCTGAACAGAGCTTTGACAAGGTCAGATTTAACTTTTAATAGGATCATCCCACTTCCTGTGTAGAGAAATGATTCTATGAAGGCCAGGGAGAAGCAGAGAAACCAGTCGGAAGAAGGCTTTACCACAACCTAAGATAGAGTTGATGATAGGATGAAAGAGATCAAGCTCAAGAGAAGCAGGATCTGAAGCAAAAGCCAACAGAACTTGCTGATAAATTGGATATGGGGTGTGGAAGAAAGAGAAATGTCAAGGATGACTCCAAGGTCTTTTGGCCTGTGCAGCTGGAGAGATGGAGTTGCTGTGTACTGACATAAGGATAGTAACGATGATGAGAAGTTTGACTTTTATGCATGCTAAATTTGAGATACTTACTAGGCATCCAAGAGAAGATGTCAAGGCAGATGGAAGAAATGAGCTTGGATTCAAGGGAGTAGTTTAGGCTGGAGGTGTAAATTAAAAGGCTTATCAGCATATCAATGTCTATTTGAAGAGAGGAGATATGATGATGAGATCACCTGAACACTGAGTGAAGATAGGTGGGAGCCGTGAGGGCTGCTGCACTAATGTGTGACATGCAGGGAAAGGAGGAAAAATCAGCCAAGGAGCTGGAGAAGGAGTGACTAGTGAGATAGAAAGGACAGTCTTAAATGTGTGGTGACCCTGAAGCCAAGTGGATAAAGCATCTCAAGAAAAGACAAGTGAAAGTTGAGCCCTTAGAAGGAGGGATGGAGAGAATAAGATGGTGTTTACCAGGAATGGGGGGATGTGGGAAGTGGGGAAATGTTGGCTAAAGGGTACAAAGTTTCAGCTCTATAGGATGAATAAGTTCTGGATATCCTCTGTATAGCACGATGACTATTATTAATACTGAAGGGTGTACTGGAAATATACTTAGAGTATAGATCTTAACTGTTGCCATCAAAAAAGGTAACTATGTGAAATGATAGACACATTGATTAGCTTGATTTTGGTAATCATTTCACAAAGTATATGCACATGAAAACATCACATTGTATACCTTCAATATATACAAATTTTTTTGACAATTACACCTCAGTGAAGCTAGGGAGAAAAAAAGAAATGGCAAGTGATAAACTATATCAAGTGTTCTTGATAATTCTAACCTGAGAATTGGATTGAGAATTAACTATTTAGCATTGAGGACACCAGAGAAGACCTTGAAGAGAGCTATTTGTCAGAGTTCTACAGATAAAAGCCTGATCACATGGCCTCAAGATGAGGAGGTAAAGCATTAGAGGCAAGAGTATAGATAATTCTTTTGAGTATTTTTCTTGTAAATGAGAGGGGAAAAATAGAGCGGAGTGTGGAATCCAATGAGGGTTTATTATTATTATTCACTCGAGTCAAAGCTACAGCATGGAAAATTTTGGCATATTTATGTAATTGATGGGAATGGCCCTATTAAGGAGGGAAGAAACTGATGATTAAGGAGAGGGGCAGTGATTACAATGAAGTGCTTGTGAGATGAGAGTTGAGAGATGAGAGAGATGAGAGATGACTGGGGTCTGGAGATCATGTGGAGGGGCTGGCATTAGATAGGAGCATAGACCTATCACCAAAGTAATATAGTGGTAACCAGACGCTAGGTGTTCAGATGCAACTGAGACAGTAGATATGGTGGTTTTGTGGGAAGAAGTTGGTTTGTGCTACTTCTACTTTCTTAGTGGACAGGGAAGCAAGTTCATCTGCTAAGAGTGAGGAGAGAGAGAGATGTTGGAGACAGGGAGATGGGAAGATGTAACATAGTCAGTCATCTAGTAGAAAGAGAGTGAACTCTACTGAATGAATTGCTGTTTAAACTTATTATCTCAGTCATATCCACACAGTGTCTCTGAAAGACAAATATTCTTATCACTGTTTAAAGATAAGGAAATGTGGCAAACTGACCTAAGCCTCTATGTGTATGCTGAATACTTAGGTTCTTTTGGAGGATTATGGCACAAGATTGGTATGTAAACCAGCAAAAGATCTGTCATGGATAAAGATATCAATAAGAGAAGGACATGCAGGAGCTACTTCTAGAATGTAGCCCTTTGGGTTAGAATGGAAATGGACCACACTTGTACTATACATTTTTGAGAGCAAGTTAGCTGTCCATGCTTTGAATTAGTACTTAAACTGTGTGGCATTTATCATCCTGATAACCTGAGGTCTTTCATAAAAATATAGACATAATGATATTAAGCAGTGTCAGAGAAGTGCAAGGAAGTTTCCATGGCTATGAAGGGGAGTCACTGGGATTCGAAACTAGATATGGTTGACTTCAGAGTCCACGATTTCCATATGAGGCTACATTGTTCCATCCATAGGATACAGCTCCTGCACTTCAAAGCTCACACTCAAAATAGGCAGGCAAGCCCCATGGCTGACATGACTAATAATCCCACAAGGCATGATATCATGATCATATCTGGTCAATATTTCTCTCATCTAAGTTTGAGGAAAAGAATATTCATTTCTGACTTGTGTGCAAAGAAGGCTTAAAGGAGGAGGAGGGACTTAACATTGGCTTCTGAATGATAAATAAGACTTGAGAGGGAGAGAGGAGTTGCATTTTAAGATTAAGGAATAAAACTCTTGATGGCAATATTACTCTGGGAAATGACACTGCATGAAGGCTTGAATTCTTTATTTACTATTCACCTCTGTACATTTTCCAGAAAAATTTGAATTTTTTCTGGTGGGATTAGGGAGAGACTGTTAACATATCTCCTTCTTAATTAAGTATAGCATTGACCTCCCTTTATGAAGGAAACACAGTATCTCTTTTACTTATTACCCCTGAGATGTTGGGCAGAGCTCAGGGAATTGAGTTTCTTCATCTGTAACACTGGGATGTTAATACATTTCTCACAGAGATAATCTGAGCATTAACTAAAATAATATGTGACAGTGCTTTATAAAGTGTAAACACCATAAGGTTCTATCTTAGATGTTGTTATTCAATTTCATCAAGTACAATAATGCTAGAGGAAAAGACATAAACAACATTTTTTTTTTTTTTTTTTGATCTTTGGTTGTGGCCCTATGACAGTTTGGCTAAAGGATCTTTTGTATGGTAATATAATAGCTTTGAAAAGATTTGAGCCCTATCATTCATGTCAGACATTCCTATCCATTTATGGAAGCATTGTGCTGTATCCAACTTGGCCTCCAGCTGGCCTGATAGAATGCGAAATAGTGATAGGACCCTAAAGCTGTTCTTGATTGACCCAAGTACTTCAACGATAAAATAAAGTAAAAATAAAATAAATAAAATAAAAATAAAATAAAATAACTCAGTTCTGTTATTTTTTATTTCCTGCAAAACATGAAAGCTGATAAGTTTTGGACTTTCTTTCTATTTTAAGGAAACTGTCAAGTTGGATAGTCCCTTTACTAATGATAGAAGAATCCAGTAGTTTCTCTTCCAGAAACCTGCCACTTAGCGGTTAAAGACTTCTTCTTCAGCAAAGCGTTCTCTCTTTTGCGGAGCTTTCCAAAAACAACTCCTTGCGTGGTGCTCACCAATTTGATCTCCAACTTTCTTCACATGACACTCCACTTGGTTTTTAGGGGAGGCTGATAGCAGGCTATGTACACTGGTTATTGATTTTTTATAATTGTCTAAAGAAGTCCCTTTGGCAGCTCAAAAACTTCATATTCAATTCAACCAGTTAAGAAATTCTCAAAGTCATAATTAATCTCTAAAGAGGACACGCGTGCTAACTAATGGATCTTGCATTCTCTATAACCAGAAACTTCCTAAGAGCATCAGAAGTCAAAGTCTAAATAATATTTTATTTCTTCTTTTTTTTTTTTTTTTTGGTTTCTTTTGCTTTAAATATATCTTATTAGCCTTTTGTATGTAAAACCTCATTCCTTTAGATGGAATATTCGCTAAAAGACTAGAGAAGTCTTTTAGGAATAATGGAATCATGGTAGATTAAAGTTGCAAGTACTAAAAGTGCCCCAGAGAGGCTGAGAGTCTTTGGGGTATGTAGAGTTCTGCTCTGCACACACCACCCTCTACTAAGCTGTCCTGGGCCAATTTAAGGATTTTTGACATAATATTCTTTTACCACATTCTCTGGAAGTGCCTTCTCTTCCTTTTTTTGCATGACTCCACTGTGTGTTTACTGGCTCCCAAATAATTTGTGACCCACTCGAACCATTTCAGTTCTGGGTCTTAGTCTGCTAGCCAATGTCAAACTACCATGGAAAGGATGCTACAAGGAAGAGATGTGAAAGCAGCTGGTTTCTCTAGGGCGCCTGGGTGGCTCAGTGCGTTAAAGCCTCTGCCTTCAGCTCAGGTCATGATCGCAGGGTCCTAGGATCGAGCCCCGCATCAGGCTCTCTTCTCGGCGGGGAGCCTGCTTCCCCCTCTCTCTGCCTGCCTCTCTGGCAACTTGTAATCTTTCTCTATGTCAAATAAATAAATAAAATCTTAAAAAAAAGAAGAAGCTGGTTTCTCCGTGGCCACATCCCTTTGCCTCCTGGAGCTGCCACTTACTCTAAGATGGAATAGAGGAGTGCTTCTCAAGTTTTAGTACATGTAGGAACACCCAGGAATCTGGTTAACGTTCAGATTCTGCTCCAGCGAATCTGGGTAAAACCCGAGATTCTGCATTTCTAACAAGTTCCCTGCTGATGCTGATGTGGGGCTCCGGGGCCCACAGTTTGAGGAACAAGGAATTAGAGGTGAGGGAGGCTCTTAAACATTCCAGTTAGACTCAGACTCCAGTAACAGTACAGGACCTAATATGATGTATAACAAAGAAATATTGTTTTTTAACAGCATTTCCCCGGCCTGTCCCCTGGGATCTAGCATAAAATGATTTCATTATATTTATCAAATACTCTCTGCAAAACATATTGCTATAAAAATCAGTTAAGCCTTTGTGACCAAATAAAATGACGAAAGTGCTATAATTGTCTAAAGAGTGATATACGAGAAATTCACCAGAGCTATCTGGGTGCGCAGGATCTTATGGCCTCTTTCATCCATCAAAGGTTTTCCTCCACAGATGTCAGCCAGGAGGTTATCTGTATCGTAAACACTATGCAAAGCTTTTTGGATCCTTTCTCTGGGACAGGTTGCCTCCATTGACTATGTTATCAATCAGGGCATAAACCACAGCCGTAATGTTATCTGAGACTCAGAAGTTCACGCTAGTGCACTAACTGCTGGGGAATTATGAGTCGTGGGATTGCTCAAACAGAGAGAGTATTGTGCTGTGAAGATTATGAAATCTTATTAGAAAAGGCTCTGCCCCAGATTTGTAGCAGTTAAAATCAGAGTATTTCTTTTAGATACCTTAGGGAAGAAGAAAAATGTTGGAATGTGTTTGTATTTACTCATATGTACTCCCAGGATGCAGAGCGGCAGCAGGGGCTGCTGCCGTCCTCACTTATTAGTATGAATTTCCCCTTTGGGGGGTTATTTAAAAATATTTGTACATATTTCAAATCCCTCAATCTGGTTTGTGGCAAATGGTTGCTTAAGCAGCTTCTTAATTATTTCATTTGAGTTTTTGCAGAAAGACTATTGCAGATATTTGGCACAAAGCTTAGGCTTTTGAGGCCTTTTACTACCTCCTGAATAGATTTCAGGAATGAGAAAAAAATCAAGGGGTGTTAAATTATTACTCTCTTTGTGTAGCATGCACAAATAGAATTGATTGTGGACCTCAGGACAGGAAAGAAATACTTGCACAGCTGCATGGTAATAATTTTTATGTGTGTTAAAATTATGTTCTTGCTATTTTGTCATAATATTCCAGGGTGAAGCTTTGGAAGAATGACATGGTTATAATAATAGTAAATGGAATCACTTTGTAGATATCAGGTAATAAATTATCTCATGAACTTGGGGATAAAATGTAAGCAAAATCATTTAAAATCTATGGCAGATAAATAGAAACAAATAAAAGCAAATGTTACTTTGCAGTAATATCAGGTGGAATCATTCATTGGAGGGGACAAATGAGTCAGGAGCCAAACTTCGTCTTGAGTAAATTTTCATTAGCAGATCTATTCTCAGTCTTTGTTCTTGCCTTTATATCTGAACTACCACAAGCAGCTAGAGAGATGTGCGTCGAGTGTGGAGGCAGGCAGGCTAGTAGAATTTATGGACCGAGGATATTTGAGACCCTGGGTTATCCTGGATTGTCATGTGGCCAATTTATTCCTTGAAGCCATGGGAAAGATCAGATGGTGTCATTCCCTAACTGGTCCTATGGTGACCGATTTGAAACAGCTGGGCCTGGTACTCAGTGACAACCTCAATTCTGTTTCCCTGCTATTCTAGTGATCTAATTATGTAGGCTGTTGCTTTTCATTCTAAATATTTATGCATATCCATATGTTTTATAAGAGTAGGAAAGACCAATAATATGTGGTGGGAACGACATTCAGCATTGTGGAGCTGCCCTCCTAAACCAGATTGTGCAGGGAACAGCCAATTAGGAAATATAATGATATGAGCTTCACTTGTACTGTCTGTCTTCTTTCACTTCCTGTTGTATATTTTGGGTAGACATGGCTGGTCATGAAGACACTTGAATATTAGGATTTAGGAAGAAATCTAAAGTTTGAGTGACTGCAGTGTCAGAATTTGGATCCTTCTGGTTGTAATTATGTTGAGTGGTGCTCTCAACAGACTGATGGTTCTTTATGGTAAATAAAGTTATCAGAGCAAAATAAGGTGAGATTACATTTATACGTGTATGTGTGTGCCTACGTATGTGTGTTTGTGTATGCTTTCAGGTATAGGTATATCTGTGCATATGTTTGTGTGTGTGTGTATATCTATAGATATATCTATCTATCTATATATATAGATATATATATACCACATGAACACTTTGGAAAGTATTCCTTTAAGAAGGACGATCTATGTTCTTGTTTCTGAGTTTGGGGAGAAAAGGAACGTTAGGGAAGGCAAAGGTAGATGTGGCAACTCCAAAATAACAATTTTTGCAAAAATAAATCCATTATCTCCACAGTATCTAGATCATATTGTGTTCACTGCTTTGAAAATTAAAATAACAGTGCCCAGTTTCAGAGCATTGAATGGTCACTGAAAGCATAGTACTTACCTCCATTGATTTTAAAGGACTGAAATAAACTCTACAACTCCAAACCATGGACAGAAAATTCTGTCCAGCCCAACAGAGGATTCTGTCCAGCCAAATATCTGCAATAGTCTTTCTGCAAAAGCTCAAATGAAATAATTAAGAAGCTGCTTAAGCAACCATTTGCCACAAACTAGATGAGGGATTTGACAGGACTTTTTTTTTTTTTTTTTTTTTTGCAATGGGTAGGGTGTTAACAACACTTTTATTCATCCAGGGGGTTCCTTGTGAGCCTAGATGGTGTAAAGCATTGGAGGGGTGGAGGGGAGCCCTGAGGAAGCGGCTCTCCTACAAGCATGAGGACCTGGGGAAGGAGAGCTTCAGGGCAGGCCCGTGGCTGATGAAGATGGGCACCAGGTAGGGGCAGAAAGAGGGGGAGGCTTGGAGTCAATGATTAGACAGTAGAGCTTCATTTTCACATTTTGCATTTTACTTTTGCCTAAGCCAGTTTTCTGAGACTCTGCTTCCTTTTTTGTAAAACAAGGACTAGCTGTGTCACCTTCTACTCCTGTTCTGAATTTCTTCCTTTTAAAAAATTTTCTTGTGTTGGGGGCGCCTGAGTATCCAACTCTTGGTATCAGGTCAGGTCACGATCTCCCAATCGTGAGATCAAGCAAGAGATACAAGTTTATTCTAACCAGTCTTCAGGTAGCTTACCATCAGGTTCAAAGTTCAAAAAAGAAAACAAAACAAAATACATAGCATAGTTAGAGGTTACGTGGTGCAAATAGTTAATTTTTCCAAGAGGAAATCTGAAAAAGAGAGGTTGGGCAGATTTCCCCAAATCACAGTTGCTAAATGGCAGAGCTGAGATGACAGTCCAGGCAGTCTGACTCCAGAGTTTGTGTTTGTGATCCTATGAAGTATCCTCTTTCTGTAGAAGGTGTGACCTGAGGGAGATTTCTTTCAAATTTGTTTTTAAGGATCCGCTCTTTCTTTCTTCTTTCATTTCAGTATTGGCTGCTTTCATTTGCAATTCTTTCTGCTGTGTGGTGGGGGGGAAGATAGGCATAAATCACCCAATTATACAATTAACTACTTACTTTTCTTTATGAAAGGCACTAGGGAAAATGTATGTGAGGGGGGCGGCATCCAATTGATGTCAAGGATTGGAGAAGGAGTCCTTGAGGAGGTGATATTTGAGCTTAGCACTGATGAGTACATAGACCTTCATTGGGTGAATGGGGGGAGTGGACAGTTGTGGAAGAGTAAATGAATTCTAGGTAGAGGGAACAGCTGTGCAAAGACCCTGGGGCAGGAAGTAGCATGGTGCCTGGGAGGGTCTGAAAGAGGATATGACAAAAGGCCTGGGAGGCTAATGGGAAATGTAGGACCCTAAAGACCATGTTAAAGAATTTGGTGTTTATTCCTAAGAACAATGAACTTTTGAAACTTATTTTTTTTTAAAGATTTTATTTATTTATTTTGACAGAGAGAGAGATCACAAGTAGGCAAAGAGGCAGGCAGAGAGAGAGGGGGAAGCAGACTCCCCACTGAGCGGAGAGCCCGATGCGGGGCTCGATCCCAGGACCCTGAGATCATGACCTGAGCCGAAGGCAGAGGCTTTAACCCACTGAGCTATCCAGGTGCCCCATTTTTGAAACTTATTAAGGGTTTTTTTTAAATCTTTGTTCACATAATACATCCAACGGTAAGAGAGAAAAAAAATGACATTTGAGTATCTAATTTTCTTTTGGAATTTAGACTGGAGCTTTCTTCCTCAATTATCTCAGATGGGAGTCAGCATCCTTTCAAAGCAAGGCATGAGGCTGGCAACTGCTATTATCCTGACATACAGAAGAAGGACGAAGCCTTATCAGGGGCAAAATTGTAGTTGCTCAGGATGTCAGAGGTCAACTTCTGTGCCTCTGGTATGGGGCTCTCTGCTCCCTATGGCCTGGGAACTGCAGTTTGCCTCTCCACCCATTTCACGTTTGAAGTCCTCTACAACAAGGTTTCCTTTCAGACCATCCTTAATCTTTTATTTTCAGTGGGTTTAGAGGATCATTCAATCAGTGCCTAAATAAAAAAAAGTCCCAGGTGCCTGGCGGGCTCAGTTGATTAAGCAACTGCCTTTGGCTCAGGTTATGATCCTGGAGTCCCACGATGATGTCCCCTGCTCAGCATGGAGTCTGCTTCTCCCTCTGACCCTACCCCCTCTTGTGCTCTCTCACTCTCTATCTCTCAAATAAATGAATAAAATCTTAAATAAATAAATAAATAAATAAATAAATAAATAAAGTCCCCTAACTCATACATTTTCATTTCAGAAATTTACACATCGGAAGGTAGGGTGACCCTTGCACGTATCCCCTCAATCACTGGATAGGTTTACTTCACAGTTCTCCTGACCCACGTGCCTGAATCTGTGCTCTAGGCATTGACATGTCTCCCAGAAGTGAGGTTATAAATGGCAGTTCTGGGGCAACAGGGAGGCTCAGTTGGTTCAGCGTCTGACTCTCTTTTTTTTATTTTTTTTATTAACATATAGTGTAT
>JAQQSY010000072.1:46347-69051 GCA_028646535.1 Procyon lotor
GTTGATGGACATCTAGGTTCTTTCCATAGTTTGGCTATTGTGGACATTGCTGCTATAAACATTTGGGTGCACGTGCACCTTCAGATCACGACATTTGTATCTTTAGGGTAAATACTCAGTAGTGCAATTGCTGGGTCATAGGGTAGCTCTACTTTCAACTTTTTGAGGAACCTCCATACTGTTTTCCAGAGTGGCTGTACCAGCTTGCATTCCCACCAACAGTGTAGGAGGGTTCCCCTTTCTCCGCATCCTCGCCAACATGTGTTGTTTCCTGGCTTGCTCATTTTAGCCATTCTGACTGGTGTGAGGTGGTATCTCACTGTGGTTTTGATTTGTATTTCTCTGATGCTGAGTGATGTGGAGCACTTTTTCATGTGTCTGTTGGCCATTTGGATGTCCTTTTTGCAGAGATGTCTGTTCATATCTTCTGCCTATTTTTTGATCAGATTATTTATTCTTTGGGTGTTGAGTTTGGTAAGTTCTTTATAGATTTTGGATACTAGCTAGCCCTTTATCTGATATGTCATTTGCGAATATCTTCTCCCATTCTGTCAGTTGTCTTTTGGTTTTGTTGACTGTTTCCTTTGCGACTCTTGATTCTACTCAGGTCATGATCTCAGCATCACGGGATCGAGCCCCACACCAGGCTCCACACTCCATGGGGAGTCTGCTTTAGATTCTCTCTCTCTCTCTAAAATAAATAAATAAATCTTTTTTAAAAAATGGCAGTTCTGTTCCTGGGCAAGCCCACAATTACGTTAACAACTTGGTCTTCTGAGCCCAGGAGAAAGGCACTCTGCAGCTCAGAAGGGAGGAAAGGAAGAATAAAATTCCCTTCCCTCTCTCCTTCCCAGGAATGACTTTGAAAGAGGCACATTTTTTGTCAAATTGAAGTGATCCAAGAAAATTCAGTCTGGGTGGGGAGGAGAGCTGCAAGGGTAAACGTAGACTCTGTGATTGAAAAGGATCTCCAGAGTTGGACCTGCACATTGGCCGGCTGCAGGCTGCTGTGGATGTGGCAGGGCTGTGAGGGCACTTCCTTGGGCTGCTGTCAGGATGGCACTGCAGCTGCTCTCCAAGTCTGGGCAGAGTTGCCTCATGGAAAAGGAGGACTGGGCGACAGCTCCTTAGCTTCCTGGCTTTCCAGAACTGAAGAGAAAACCAATACTTGCATGTGACTGGGACCTCTACCTCTCTGTCTCTCTCTCTCCCTCTGGTGCCTGTTTCTGCAAAATCATAGAAACGTAGAACCAGTCTTTCCCATTATCAAGGAGAGAGCAGCCATGTCATGGAGAGGGAATGGCAAACACAAGCAAAAATCACAAGTGAGGGGCACCTGGGCGGCTCAGTTGGTTAAGCATCTGCCTTCAGCTCAGGTCATGATCCTGGGTCCCGGGGATCAAGCCCCACATTGGGCTCCCTGCTCAGTGGGGAGTCTGCTTCTCTCTCTCCCTCTTCCCCTGCTCATGCTTTCTCTCCTTCCCTCTCTCAAATACATAAATAAAATTTTGAAAAAAAATCACAAGTGAAGCTCCAACAGTGGCCCCTGCCCAGCTCAGTAAAAAAGGAAGGACAGAGGTGATGGTTGTGGGTGTGCTGGGACAACATGGGAAAATCCAGGGCAGAGCTGCTGTAGGGCCTCTTGGATGCTACCAAGGGAGCAGAAGAATCATACAAATGATCCGCAGTCCTCTGAGTCAGATGACAAAGTCAGCAGCTGAGCAGATAGGAGTAATCCCAGAAATAAGAATTTAGGCTCCCCGGGAGCAGAGACCCTGTCTTAGGTCTTCTTTAATTCCCAGAGCCTCTGTCCACCAGGCCACCAAATATATCCTTAATTGCTGAAGGGAGAATCAGTCCTCAGAGACAGGAGGGGACCTCTAGAACTACAGATGGGCCAGACAGCAGTACTCAGAGATGTGTGCCAAGGAAGAGATGGAAAAAGATTGTTCTTTTTTTTTTGTCTATAAAGTCCTGAAAGGGATCTCATTTCCCTGGACTGGTGGAGCTAGCCAATAAGAAGGAACTGCCTGTAATTATGCTGGAAAATTACAATGGATGGTTAGCTTTCCTCAGAGACATGTTATTTTGGGTATCTTAAGTACTGGTGACTGAAGTTACCACACTGACCTGAACAGCCTGCTTGGTTGCATTATTTTAGGATGTGACTCCCACCAGGTTAAGGTTTCCTTGTTGTGTGTCCCACCAATTGCTAGTTCTACTGGGTACTCTGCCAAAAATGAAAGAAATGATCCTTGGCCAAATACCTGAGTGAATAGAGTGGACCAGACCCTTCCTTTGGAGATTCATCATCTAAATGACTAGATAGCTCTGGATTCAGGTGACAGTTTTTGTTTTTATTTTTAATCCAGTGTGTCTCCTAAGCTTGAGGCACCATATAGATCCCCATTATCATATAGCAGATATTTTCTATACTTTGGAAAATGCTGCTGCTGTGGGCAGCTTGGAAAAGCAGATTGGAATTTTATCTGTTTGGAGCAGGTCATAGAGTAACAGGAAATTGCAGGTTTACCTGAAGACTCTGACGACTTCTGGAGACTTCTGGAGCATACGCCAGAAGCAATGGCCCCTTTCCTTGGGGGATCTGGATCTGCAGTCAGATTGAACCTGGTAAAATCTGTCATTTTGATCTTCCTGTCACTAAACAGACTAAGGCAAATTGCTTCACTGTCCTGTGTTCCATTTCTTTATCTGCATTCTTCTTTTTTTTTAAAGATTTTATTTATTTATTTATTTGAGAGAAAGAGAGAAAGTGTGAGAGAGCGAGCATGAGAGGGGGAAGGTCAGAGGGAGAAGCAGACCTTCTGCTGAGCAGGGAGCCCAATGTAGGACTTGATCCCAGGACTCCAGGATCATGACCTGAGCCGAAGGCAGTCGCTCAACCAACTGAGCCACCTAAGAGCCCTCTTTATCTGCATTCTTATACCTCCTTTCCTCGAAGAGTGTGCAGAAAATGAAAAGGTGTCTTATTCAATGAAGCCTAACTGGGGTTTGTTCTAGTTAAGCAGAATTAGCATTTTCTATTTACACACATCATCCTTCTTTACCATCCCTACAGTAAGACCCACAGAAGTCAGATGGTATTCTCTGCTTTCACAGATCCCGAAAGCAGTGCCCAGAGAGTTTGGGGGGATAACAGGATTCTTAGCTGGGCGTGTCCTTTCTTGTGTTCCTCCAAAATGGACTGTTGCACAGGCAGCTCACAGAACAGGGTCATGACCGAAGCGGAATACCACTCAGCTCGCTTCTTGAACCAACTCTCCGCTCCTAGCTGGGTTTGCCGGCTTTGTAGTGATTTGTCAGGAGTAGCTTCTGTTTTCATTACGGTGCTCTTCGCACAACTGAAAGGCCTTTCTAAATACATGGGGACGTTTATCCACTAGGTGGAGCTACATCCTTTGTTCTCTGACGGATGCTTTTCCCTAAATTGAAAGGAACGAGTATTTTGGTTTGTGTGGGAGCTGAGCAAAGAGAGTATACATCCTTCTTCTCTGTCACCTTATTGTGGGAGCTAGTCTTTTCAGTGAATAATGTACGGAGAATGGGCATGATTTCATACTGGGTATGAGAGCTCCGATGCGGTAAGGTGTCTTGTGAACTCGAGCAAGACAGCCGAGTGGAATCAGACTGCCTCACTTCCAATTAGTTCCATGACTTGTTCGATGCATGGAAAATGGGAAGTTATTTGGCTTATCAGTTATTTTACTTCTCGCCAGTTGCTTTATCTGCTAAATAGCTGCTCTCTAAGGTTGTCTTGTGGAGTAAATGAACCTATAGGAAGTACTTAGCCACTAACGGGGGACATCGTAAGCACTCAGTAAGTGTTAGTTGTTGCTACGTGTATTTCTATTTTTCCTTGACTCAGGGCCCACTGGCTGAGAACCTCATGTTTACCTATAAAAAATGGGGAATTTAGTAGTATTTGTATTTCTGACTGGAGGATTCTTTTGCTCCCCTTTGAGTTCCTGTACTCCCTTAACCTTTTTATTTTGTTTTGTTTTGTTTTATTTTATTTTATTATTTTATTTTATTATTTTATTTTATTTATTTGACAGAGACAGAGAAAGAGAGAGAGAGAGTGAGAGAGAGAAGCTGACTCCTGCTGAGCGGGGAACCTGATGCGGGGCTCGATCCCAGGACCCTGAGAGTATGACCTGAGCTGAAGGCAGACCCAGAATTGACTGAGCCACCCAGCTGCCCCTCCCTTAACCTTCTTAACCCCCAGCAGGATCTCTAATTTTCACTCATCCTGTTGCACCAGCAAATCTCTTGCAGGGCTTTTAAAACTCAGATAGCTGGGTGGCACCCCCAGCATTTCTGATTCAGCAGGTCTGGGGTGAGGCCTGAGAATGTGCATTTCTAACCAACGCCCACGTTTGGACCAGATGCTAATGCTGCTGGTCCAAAGCCCACATCCCACTGCCCTAGGAAGCATTGTTTCCGTCTCCAGCGTTACTGTCCCACCCCATGGCAGGTCTTTTTCAGGCCAGGTAGGCTATGGTATGGCCTTCTTTTAAAGCTGTGTCTGCCCAGACTGGCCTCCCTTTCTCAGCTCATCATGCTATCTAAAATGCACATGTGTTTTTTTGAAAAAGAAAAAAAAAAAAACCAGACAAATCTCATTATGAGGTCTGCACCTCCTCTTTGTTATTTCTTATCACCATTCGTCCCCCCTACAAGTTTGCTCCGACTCCCACTGGGCAAACTCGAGTCTTTCCAGTTGATTGTTCTTGGGGGCCAACAG
Source organism: Procyon lotor (assembly GCA_028646535.1). Taxonomy (NCBI): domain Eukaryota; kingdom Metazoa; phylum Chordata; class Mammalia; order Carnivora; family Procyonidae; genus Procyon; species Procyon lotor. The sequence goes on from JAQQSY010000072.1 coordinate 51,113, forward strand.
TTGGGTGAAAAATAGCAAATGATTCTTCCATGTGAAACAATGACCTTTAGCACCATGCATGGTACATGGTAAATGTTCAGAAAGTGTATATTTGCTGAATGAATAAATGCTGTAGGGAAGGCATTTATGGTCTGTTAAAAGGAGACTTCACCAGCCAGAAAACTTTCCATTTGCCAGCTGTGTGACCAGAGGAAAGTCACTTTATAACGAACACAACTTACAAATATTAGGTAATGTGATTTATAGCTGTATAATGATTAGTAAGACAATCTTTTAGTTTGAACCATGTGAAATTGCTTTTACTTAACCATTTTTTGGTTTACAAAAATGGCAATATTATATGGCTCAACCTAATAAAACTTCTGTATTTTAAGTTAGATGCTTAATGGAACTGTTCTTACAATATGCTTTTAATTCTGAGGAACCGCCTTCCTGCTCCTCTTTCTCTTGCCGCACGTACAAATGTTGAGGGAATGTTTTAAAAATAAGCCTGAAGTTGGCACTATAAAAATTCAATTTTATTCCCAGTCCAAGATGATCCTTCATCACTATTTTCTCATTGGAAGAATGATTCTCCTTCATTTGGAAGCAACTGGCAGATGTTCCCTGCTGAGCTGACTCTTGGTTTTTGTGGAATGCTGTGGTGTTGAAATTCCATTGTGTAGGATTGTCTTTCCTCACTCTTTCCACCCCCGTCTCTGAAACTGCCTCTACTTCCCTGCTCCCATTCAAATGGTATATTAACCTTTGTTTTAATCTTCTGCAATACTCTCCATGTCCTTTTCCCATCTCTCTGTCTCTCTTTACAACTAACTTGAGCACAGGCAAGTGAGATTAGCTTCGCAAACGTTACTACATAACTGTGAAGTTATTTTTTCAGTTATGTAAAGACCAGTGTAAAGTTTTTTTTTTTTTTAAGATTCTATCTATCTATCTATCTATCATCTATCTATCTATCTATCTATCTATCTATCTATCTATCTATCTATCATCTATCTATCTATCTATCTATCTATCTATCTATCTATCATCTATCATCTATTTAAGGTGGAGGGACAGAGGGAGAGGGAGAGAGAAACCTAAGCAGACTCTGTGTTGAGAGCAGACAGAACCTGATGTGGGGCTTGATCTCATGACCCAGAGATCGTGACCTGAGCTAAAATCAAGAGTTGGGCCTTAACCCACTGAGCCACTCAGGCACCCTATCCAATGTGAAGGTTTTAAGTCCATCTCTGCTGAATTCTAGAACTTTTGATGCTAGAAAGTCAATAATATATTTTGGGAGAAGGAAATGCCTTGCCATTATTTGCTGCCGTCATTAAACACCAATTATATACTGGAAGGGCATGGTCACTTTTCCTTCGTTGGAACATGCTTATGAAATCATTTTACACCTGACGTTTTATAACTGTTATGAAGAAAGGTTAAAAAAAAAAATGAAGATTCTAGTTGCCAAGGGCTGTGGGATGAGCTTTCTAAGGAATGACTGGTCTCAAAAGATGGACAGAGAAAGGTACACAGTAGACAAATTTTACATGTTTCATAATTTTGCCTCATTTGGCCATGCATAAGGATAACAACTGCTGAAGTATGAATTTAGCTATATAATAACTTATTTTAAACCAAGATATTTATTCTGCTCATCTCCACATAAGAGTACTCATGCCATATTCCATTTTGAATCTTTCCACTGCTCAATTGCTGGTGTGACTTTGGGCAAGTTACTTAGCTCTTTGGTGCCTCCATTTCTCATCTGTAAAAATGAACAAAATAATAATTCCTTCATAGGGTTATTGTGAGGATAATATAAGTTAATGTGTCTCAAGTGCTTAGAGCAATGGCTGGCAAATTGTAAGGACTATGCAAATACTAGGGAATTTCAGTGTCAAAGAACAGCCCAGAAAATGCTAAATCATAAAACAATGTGTATAATCAATAGCTACATTCTCCTCTAGGAGTTACTGGAGCCTTGGTCCTTTTTACAGTATCTGTACTTTTTCATAATTTGTCAGTTTTAAATAGTTTTGAGATTATTATATCTTTTAAAATTATTCAGTACTCTAATCCAGTGGGTTTATTACCAGTAAGTTCTTTTTTCCCTCCCTTCGATATTTAGGTTAAAACTTCTCTCTCCTAATTCCAGTCTATTCTTCCTCATTAACATCCTTTTACTCTGCTGGTAACGTTTTTTTTCTTTCTTCATGTTTACATCTTCCTGGTATTTACAGAAGTACAAGAGAGAATTTGTGACGTTAGGCAAACTCTGGGAGAGATACTCCCCAGGAGTCTCTCGCAGGTATCCAGTTCTTGAGCTCCACAGTCTGCAGACAGCGCCCCCACACTGCTGCCCGTTTCTCTGCAATTTCTCCTGACTAAACACAGAGAAAAAGCAAAATCCACCCATTTGTGAGTTTGGAAGAATGGGGTTCTAGCCTTCCTTTTGAATTTCTTCAAGGACTTGAAATTATAGGGTAAACTTAGAAAGCACCATGCAGGTCTTCAGCATTTATATTGTTTTGTTCAGAATTGGGGTGTGGGTTTGATTACAGCCAGGATTTTCATAGTGAGATGGGGGGAGTGGATCTCAGAGATCCTACCTTCATTTAGATTATTTAAGCATGCTGGAACTGTGTTTCATGCTTTGACATTTCATGATTGTCTCATTTAATCATTGTATTACTCATATTTGAAACAAAACAAAATACTTAAAAAGTTTATTTGTAGGAGTGCCTGGGTGGCTCAGTGGGTTAAAGCCTCTGCCTTTGGCTCAGATCATGATCTCAGGGTCCTGGGATCGAGCCCCACATCAGGCTCTCTGCTCAGCGGGGAGCCTGCTTCCCCCTCTCTCTGCCTGCCTCTTTGCCTACTTGTGATTTCTCTCTCTTTGTCAAGTAAATAAATAAAACCTTTTTTAAAAAAAGGTTTATTTGTACTTGCCTTGCATTTTATACCTTGATTTAATTCTGGAGTCTTTTAAACCACAAAAGGATGCCCAGACCTCAGCATTGAGCTTTATGTGGCAAATTACTTTTACGTCTACTGAGTTTTTTTAAGTTTTTTATGTATCGTATTGCTTTATTTATCATAAGATATCATGTTCCGAGTCTAGTTAGGTTAAATTTTAGCATCTGTTAAGAAGCTACATTCCAACTACTTTTCTTAAAAACAAACTTTAAAAAAAATCTTTGATACCTTCAATGGGGAGAAAAAGTAGCACCATTTTTATTCTATTACAAAATTGATCATTTTAAAAATAAAGATTTTGAAGAAATCCAGAATCTGAGAGATTGTGCAAGAGTTGTGCAACTGGATACAAACACCATATGTTGATTTATTCAAGCAAAAAGTCAGAGTAAACAAAGGAATGCATTTCTTTGATGGTTCACAGTATTCATTCTAGGTTCCCAATAAGATTTTACCCTTAATATCTGAAGTGGTAGCTGGGATAAGACACCAAAATACTTCAATTCAAATATATAGGTTCTCATTTTCTGCTTTCTGTCCCCTCATTTTCTGCTCTCTGTTATGTTTAAGGCAAGTGTGGGCATAGGTGTAAGTGAATGAAAATTAGTGCAGAGAGGATACAAAGGAATATCATCTTGGGCAGGCAACTGGCCCAAGGTGTTACTTACAAGTAAGTAGTAATTTCTCTTTAAAGAGAGGACTGGGGGGCGCCGGGGTGGCTCAGTCGTTAAGCGTCTGCCTTCAGCTCAGGTCATGATCCCAGGGTCCTGGGATCGAGCCCCACATCGGGCTCTCTGCTCAGCGGGGAGCCTGCTTCTCCTGCTACCATTCCCTCTGTTTGTGTTCCCTCTCTCACTGTGTTTCTCTCTGTCAAATAAATAAAATCTTAAAAAAAAAAAAAAAGAGAGGACTAGAATGATATGGAATGATAGTATTAGTGGCTGGTGGTGGTAGAAGTGGAATAATGGACCTCAAGCCTGGGGTACAATGTCTGCTGAGATTAAGTGGTAGTTTATGGCAATGTCCTCTGTGAGAATGTGGGGCCCAGCAGTCTCCAGATGTTTTCCCTCAGCTGTGCATATCCACAGCTGGCAGGGGTATTTGGAAAGCACTTTTCTATTGTTCTGTCCTCCATTGAAATCTTCCTGGTCAGGACCTAAGTTCAAAGATGGTTCAATGAGGTGCCAACTCATTGAACGGACATATCCTGGCTGGTGAAGTGTTTGGAGTGTTCTAATAGATCTGAAAGCAAGGAAAGAGATGTTTGCTCTTACTTAACTTAACTCTAGGATCTCCTGGCCTAAAAAAATGGAACTTTGCCTAGTGATACGGTTTGGTTGTTTATTTTATTTTTTAAAATATTTATTTGTCAGAGAGAGAGAAAGAATGGCAGGTAAAGGGAAAAACAGACTCTCTGCTGAGCAGGGAGCCTGATGTGGGACTTGATCCCAGGACCCTGGGATCATGACATGAGCTGAAGGCAGATGCTTAACCAACTGAGCCACCCAGATGTCCTAGGTTTGTTCGTTTAATTGCTCTTTGTAAAATATTAAACAATTTCTAATAAAGATTATTGAAATAGAAGAGCTACACTATAATTCCTGTACAAAGAAGACCTGAAACCCTGAGAGCTTCACCATGTTGCTCAATGTCACAAACAGTAGAATAGACAAGATCAAACTTAGAAATCTCTCTTGCCTTGTTTCCTAATCTATTCTGCATAATCCCTTTTAGTATACGGCAACAAGAATAAACTGATATCAGAATTTACTATAAGACTGAAATAGATTTGATTGTCTAAAATATTTTTTTTCCTAGAAGATTTGCAATATTAGGACAAATGCTGAATATTTCTGAATTCAAATTGTGAAGCACTAATGTTGTGCATTAGTGCTTAGCCTCAGGAAATTCTTACTTTGAGGGCCAAATTAAAACTAATTTACACTTACCAACTAACTAAACATTTTCTTAGCATGGCACAATGTTCACAGTCCTACCATAATATTATACTTTTTCTACTATTTTATAAAATGACACTTTTCCTACTATTTTACAAAGTTGCGTGTGGAGTGATACATTTTAAGCTTTGAACCGTGATTCTTCACGGCCTCCTGGAGGATTGTGATGCAGAGACCCTAAAGATACTGATGTTAGCTGTCAGATGGTATTATAAGCTGTCCCAATGGATGGCATATCCTGCTGTGTAGAATGTCATTACTATGAGGCACATCCTAGAACATGGCGATACAGTAATAATTTTTCCTGAACATTCTTCTATGTCCATTATTTCTAATCCTTCAACCCAGCTAGATGCCCTATGCAGTGTTCTTTAAACAAGAATGTCACAGAAAAAATGTATATGTATAGTATGTATACACATGTATGTATAATATAGGAAGAAGTATAATACAGGGAGAAGCTGGTTTGGGAAGACAACCTGAAGCCTATATTTAAATGAATTCTCATCTAGGTTCAGTATGCTACCCAATAATCTTATTTATTATCAGAATAAAGCACTACCAGACATTTCTACTTAAGTTTGAGCCCCCGAGGTTCATCTATATGCTTTAGTTGGTGACCCAGTTGGACTACTAGATGATGACATGCATTCTGAACTGATACATAGCCATTCCCCTGGAAAGCCCAAATCGTGATCATGATTGGGAAAGAGTATTCTTGATCATGAGTCAGGAAAGTGTTTTAGGATGACGATTTACCTGGCTGAGCATTAGTCATTCCATGCTGGACTTGGAACACAGATATTTCATTAGCTGCAGGACGTAGAGCATGTTTTCTGACAAATATCCCCCAGAAATCAGATTCCAAAGTTCCCTTTATCCTTGGGTGGTTTAATGCTCCACACATTCTCTGCCTTGCTTTGTTAGAGACTGGACCCCTGCCATTCCTATGATAAAGGCAGTGGGGAATGTCTCACCTATCTTGGTAATTTGAGCTTTTGTCCCATTTTCCAGGCAAGATTTCAAACTTTTAATTATCCACTTAGTAAAACCCAGATGTCCCATTTCAAAGGCCTATTCCCATTAGGGAATTTTCATTTCCAAGCAATAGTTGGATGAAATCCTAGAGTTTTACTGCATCCCACTTCCAGTACTTTAGCTTCACTTTTCTTTTTCCCTGAGTAAACAGGACCCTAAACTTTTAATTCTGAAAACCTATTTTAGATAGACTTGGGAGTATACCACAATCCACTACCCTGAAGCTTTCCATCTAAGCCCTAACTGGTTCTTTTCAAAATATTTCTTAGCATGCATTTGGTTCATAAACCCTCTTGGGGTGCTAAGAGGATAAGTGACTTTCAATTTGAAAATACATTACAAAGTGTTCCATCTCTTAAAGTTTAAGGAATACCCTGGTCAAGGTCTTACAACATTTACCTGACAGTGATTTTGATAAACGGATTCATCACTGAGTTGGAAAAGGGCCAGAGTGAGATGGCTCTTAGACCAATTTACTGTGGCCATGTGTATTGGCAGGAGAGTATGGGTGTTGTGTGACCTTGTTTACACAGGATATTTCCACAGCTGCTAGATGAAAGTCTCAACTTCAATTGCTTATCTCCATTGACCAAATTGGCTGGTCTAATCACCTGTTGATGGTGTTCCACATGAAATAGCCATTTTCCAATTTCCAGAGAAGATACTTGGGAATTTAAACTGGTTGTATTGATGTGTAGGTAAAATAACAATGAAAGGATTTAACTTTGATAATCACATTAAGACTGAAATGAAAGTACAGATGATTAAAACTGCTACTTCAAGGTGGCCTTTAAATGACCTAGGGATGAGGCACTGTGCTTAATAAGAGCAACTTCAGGCTAGGGTGTAAATTGTGACCCTTTCTGATTAAGAAGGGACATTTCATTTACATTTTATACTTTTCCGTGTGCTTCTACAGTCATACAGAAGCACAATAACTTTATTTGCAACAACTGGAAAATGCACAAATGTGAAGTCCTCACAATGGCTGGCAGAACCACAGATTTCTAAAGTCCAGGGTCATAATTCATGTTGAATTGCATATGAGTGGTGTCCTGGGAAGCACAGATCTACAAAAGGCTGGAATGACGATGTAGAGACTACTACAGAAGTCTTCACAAGATTTGCTCCCTGCACCCCACCACACTGCCATTTCTGACTTCTTCACCTTCTCCAGCCACTTGGGGTCTTCTTGCTGATATCTGAACACATCAACATGCTCTAACCTCATGGACTATACACTTGCTGTTTCCCTGGCTATCCTATTTAACATTGCAACTCTTCCCACATTTTTTGCCTTTTTCCATTTAGTTTTCATTATTTCATTATATTTATTTCATTATTGTCCCCATTTCACATATTATCGATGCAGTTCATCTTGTATATTGTCTGGTGTCTCCCCCAACTCTCCCAAAGTCTATGAGTACAGTGATTTTTCTTTTTTCCCCCCAATGCGGTAGCCTCAGCACCTAGACTAGTGTCTGACACATAGTAAGTGCTTCATAAATATTTCATGAATATATAAACGAAATAAATAGTTTTCAATATATTATTAAAGATAGCTTAGAGTTACTAGCACAATAAAGGAGTCTTGGCCTTTGTTTTTTTTTTTTTTTAAAGATTTTATTTATTTATTTGACAGAGAGAGGGAGATCACAAGTAGGCAGAGAGGCAGGCAGAGAGAGGGGGGAAGCAGGCTCCCTGCTGAACAGAGAGCCTGATGCGGGGCTCGGTCCCAGGACCCTGAGATCATGACCTGAGCCGAAGGCAGAGGCTTTAACCCGCTGAGCAACCCAGGCGCCTCGGTTTTTCTTTTTTTTTTTAAGATTTTATTTATTTATTTGACAGAGAGAGAGAGAGAGCACAAGCAGGGGGAGTAGTAGACAGAGGAAGAGGAAGAAGCAGACTCCCCGCTGAGCAGAGAACCTGATGCTGGGCCTCCATCCCAGGACCCTGGGATCATGCAGGAGTCTTGATCTTTGTATAAACTATGTTTTTAAAGCCAAAAAATTTTGATTTTGCACATTGCAATTTTGCCCATTGTAACATATTCCGTGTATAACTAGGTCAGACTCTGATTTGAAATGGAAGATTCTATCTCTGTAGACAGAAACTAAGAGACCCTTACAGAAACTTACAAGTTCTTCTGTTATTTCTCAAAGGACAAGATCTTGATGTGGAGGCTTGAAACAAAAGTGACCTCAGTTGGTGTGGCAGCCTAAGAGTCAACAACCTAATGTCATGGCTTTTATGAAAAATAAGATTTAACATTAGATAGACAATATCAATTTCTCATTTATGTCCCAGATCTAGCCATCTTGATTCCTCTGATCCCAGGCTTTGCCTGCCTTCCTGCTACTGCACATGGATTTATACCAACTCAATTTACAGAATTCATTTGCTCTCTCCTAGAATATTGCTTCTGTGAAAACAATGTCAGTTTTCCCTTTCAGTCCATTTGATAATTTAGCCTCATTTGGCCAGATTTTAAGGGAATTCATGATTTGTAAAAACAAATGTAGTTATTCAGAAAACATGTTTGCTTTCATGGAACTTTATTTGCAGTATGTTTTCTGTTAAGTATATTTCAAATAATTGATAACATATGTGGGAAGTTATACATAACATTATATGAATCTTCTCTGTGTCTCAGTTGTGAATAGCCAAATGTTCCTTCTACAGGAGTGACTTTTTTATTGATAATTAGTCATCAGAGACATATATGTGTTCTGAAATTGGTAAATGCATATGTATATAGAAAAATGCAAATAATGTTAACAGTCACTTTTGTTAGGATATACCAATTTCCAAGGTTGATACCAGGCATCATTTCTTTTACCTTGCTGTAGAAATTGAACACTCCTTGTATGATTAGGTGTTATGATGGACGCTAATAAGGAACATAGCATTTAATTCTCACTGGCAGATTCCCCCAATACACAGGCAGAGAGGGTGGACCATCTTTAGGTAGCATGTGCTCTGGTCTTAATGCATATGAGTTTGTAGCATTTCTTTAATTGTCCAATTTGTTTTATATTACCAGGTGGTTTTGATTAATGAACCAAAACAAGTGAATTTGTGTACAGAAGACAGAAAGAATTATAACTCAGATGGTTGCTTTTAGGTCAGTAAAAGTTATAATAGAAATACATAATCTTGTTACTGATGCAACATTAATTCCTTCCATATTGAGGGGGATGAAGTACCTAATTAAAATTCCAACATTTCCTTCCCCCATTTTAATCTTCCTGAAGACTAGCAAAAATCTACAGAACCGTGAATGAAATATTTTAACTTTCCAGACACTGGATATTTATCAGAAACAGCTTCAATGCTACTGAGTAGGGAGAGGTACAAGAAATGGTTTTCAACTCCTCTCATTCTTCTCCTGCCTTTTGAGGAGTGGAAAGCTAGCTCTGCCCTGCCCTGAAATTCAGGAATAAACAATCTGTGTTTTCCCATTTCTGTTGTTTTAAAAATACTTTCACTTGGGGCTCCTGGGTGGCTCAGTTGGTTAAATCTCAACTCTTGATTTCAGCTCAAGATATGATCTCAGGGTCCTGGGATGAAGCCCCACATCAGACTCCAGTGGGGAGTCTGCTTGAGGATTCTCTCTCCCTCTTCCTCTGCCCCTTCCCCTGCTCTCTCTCTCTCTTTCTAAAATAAATTTAAAACATTAAAAAATACTTTTACTCAAACAGTTTTTCTTTCCTTTACTTAATAAACATGAATATAGTACTTACTATGTGACCAGAGCATTCTAAGTGCTTTAGAAATATTTACTTTTTTCTTCTCCTTCTCCTTTCTCTTATGTATTCTATTGTCTCTTTCTACCTCTCTGTTCAGCTGTACTTATGTATTATGTAATACTTAATATTATGTAATAACATTAATAATATTAGTACAATAATATTAGTATATATCATTAATATAGTATTATACTATATTATAATAATATAGTATATATTATTATTAGTATAATAATAATAGTATAATACATAATACTTATGTATTATGAACAAATATATTTCTCTCACCATTAGGTAAATTCAAATAGCACATAGATTTCTCTATGGTGCATATGAGCTCCAAACAACGAAAAGGTATCTCTGTGTAAGAGATGGTAGGAAGTTCTTTGAGTTATCTGGATGACAGCATATTCACTGTTATCTGCACATACTTTATATTTTGGTAAGACTGCTTTTTTCCTTTTTCCAACTGCACTCTTTTATGCACTTTTACCTGCAAGTTGAAAAGACTTCATAGTCAAATAAAGCTGGCTAAGCAGTGCTCCTAGTAAGCTTCTCTCTTAGAAAATCATAATATATTCTTGCTTATTAAAAGATACTACAACCAAAAAAAGCCTGTTTGTAGTACGGTGGTACCTCAACAAATTAAACAGAATTATCATACAATCCATCAATTCCACAATTGGTTACATACCAAAAAACCCTGAAAGTAAAGACTCAAGCAGATACTTATGCACCAAGATTTATAGCAGTCTTATTTACAGTAGCCAACTTAAATGTCCATCAATAGATAAATGGATAAGCAAAATGTGGTATATACATACAATGGAATATTATTCAGCCTTAAAAAGGAAGGAAATGCAGATATATGCCATAAAATGAATGAAACTTAAAGACCTTAAATAAGCTGATCACAAAAGACCAAATACCATATAATTCTGTTTGTGTGAGGTACCTAGAATCATCAGATTCATAGAGACAGAAAGTAAAATGGTGGCTACCAAAGACTAGAGAGAAGGAGAATGGGAGTTATTGTTTAATGGGTACAGAGTTTCAGTTTGAGAAGGTGGAAAATTTCTGGAGATGATTGTAATGAGAGTTGACAACAGTGGAATGTACTTAGTGCCACTGAACTATAATGTAAAGTGATCAAGATGGTAAATTTTATGTTATGTATATTTTATCACAATAAGAAAATGAAAAAAAAGAGAAAGAAATCTGTTTTTAACCTAGCATTTCTTAGTTGATTTAATCATGAAACACTTTTATCAAGGAACAGTTATTAACATTTGGAGACATAATTGGAACCAAGTTATGAAAAACCTGGTCTATACACTCAGCATTGAATTCATTAAACATGAGCTTCAGTAATTTCACTTCCATGCCTAAAACTCGTCTGTGTCTCCTTTGTTCACATGATAGTTCAGACTCCTTCCTTGTATATGAGCCTTCTTGATATTTGACCACACCTGTGTAATAACATCTTCAACTTGAACAGTGGCCCTAATTAAGAGAAATGTGACTGTTAAATCTATAAAACTTGATGATGGGGAAATAAAGAGAGGAAATGGATAAAGATGATGCAGAAGCTTTCTGTGGGGTGGCTGGTGGGTGGGGACTGCCACCATCAAAGGGACCATAGAGGAACAAAAGGAAAGCAGGGGATAATAAAATTAGATTCAGTAAAATTGATGAATTCTAGCCTTCTTAGTAATCCTAGAACTACAGGAAAAGGGAATTATGGTCATGATCACAGAAGGCAAAGAACTTTGGGAGCAAGAGAAAAACTGAAGGCATTCATTTTGGAAGAGAATAGACCAGGGTCCTCTTGCATTTGGTTGTGAGTTTTCAAAGTCTCTTCTTATAAGGTGAATTTACAACCAATGAAATGAAGGATCTGGAAGTAGCAGAGAAAATAATTCATTGAAATAATACGTTGTTGATAAGGGTGCCTGGACTGTGTCCTCTTATTCTGATTTACTTTCTGTGTTTTGGGTACCTTTTTTTTTTAATCACTTCTGAGAAATTGAGTTTAAAGAATACATTTTAAAGGCTTTAATTACATCTATTATAAAAGCAATCAGAGAAATTAGAATTCCACTGACTTTCTGTTTTCTCATAATGAAAACTATACTCAGTAGTCTTTATATGTTAAGAGTAAAGAATGCAGCAATTTATAGTTGGACAAGAGAACAAAAGGCATCTCTGGCCTCTGGAATAAAATGTTCAAAATGTCTTACTCTTGCACCAAATAAGGGAAAAGTGTCTGGTTTTCATTGAGATATTCAATTTGAGATATAATACTTGCTATTTGAAGACATTATCAAGTTTTTAACAAAGGAAAAAAATATTGTATTCGTGTTAAGCCTATTACTACAAGTGATGTTGCAGACAACAGTAGTGGATTTTGAATAGTGTAAATGAGGATGGATGACAGGCCTATGTCTCCTAGGTTAAGTGCTTAGCACAATGCTGAGTACACAGTAGGTGCTCAAAAAAATATTTGTTGAACAAATGAATCAATGATCGAATTGGTTTCTGAAGGTTAAGAACAGTTATCATCAAAGAGCTGAGCTGCACTGAAATGTGTATCTTGAGTCCACTTTAATATTTTCACTGACATCTAAAAGTTAGGGGAGGGATCACAGGGTGTAAAGAGTGTTAGCACTCAGGAGAAAAAGGGATGGTTTATTGTACTTCCAGCAAAGGTCAGTCCTGGGGAGTATTAATTGTGAGTGAGACTAAAGAACATTTGGGCTGAATGTCAGGGGAAATTTTTAAAGAGTGAAGTGTGTTAAACTACATAACAGAGCCAGGGGTAGAGACCCGGGGGAATAGATGGAAGTTTCAATGGCCGGACAATTTTCAAAGGGTCTGGACCCAGTCATGGAGAAGTGGAAGGGGAATCTTGTATCTTGAAGGGATGTACTAACAGAGGTTTCGGGTTTTTATCTTGTTTCTCCGTTGTGTATAACGGCACTGAAGTCTCCTAAGACACAAAGAAAAATATGCACGTGTGTGGTTTGGTAGAGGGGCCTTCACAACTTGGGGACTATCACAGTGATACAACACTAAAAGGAGTTTGGAAAATGATGCTCTGATTAGGTGAGATTCTGGGAGAGTAAGCAAGAGGCAAATGATTCATTCATTCTGCAGTGTTTTGAAATGGTGTATTTGTCAGCTATTCATATTATTGAATATAAATATCTACAACTAAGGAATAGAGTCCGACTCTAATTAGAGAAAGTGAATTAATGAATTCTTTTTAGGTCTATGATTCTTGGTAAATTAAATTTGAGGACAGTGATGGCACATAGCTTAAATGTACTCAAAATCTCTAATGTTCCCTGGAGCTAAAAATCCTCTAAAATCAGCCTACATAATGAAGTCTTTGTTATAGTTCAAATTTGCTTATATTATATAGAGAGAGTGCTTTGTGCTGCATATTTTGTATGTTAAATTTAAAAGTTGAACTATTCTCATCAAGGAAGTGAAATTATAGGTCATTCATGGAACCCAATAAGAAATTTGGTTATACAATGAAAATTGTTTTAACCAAAAAAAATGTTCAATTCAACCCCAATACAAATTTGCTGCCTTCAATTTCCTAGTGCTGCTATCTAAATTAACTTGTCATTTTAAGAAGGTCCACTTTTTTATTTTATTTTATTTTTTTTTAAAGATTTTATTTATTTGACAGAGAGAAACACAGCGAGAGAGGGAACACAAGCAGAAGGAATGGTAGCCGGAGAAGCAGGCTTCCCGCAGAGCAGAGAGCCCGATGCGGGGCTCGATCCCAGGCCCCTGGGATCTGACCTGAGCCAAAGGCAGACGCTTAACGGAGCCACCCAGGTGCCCCAGAAGGTCCACTTTAAAAGAAACTGTTATCTGTCTTCCCAGCTTAGTATTTTAACAATTTAATAAATAAAGCAGAAGGCACGTGATGGATTTCATAGAATAATAGTATTATTGAAAATAAATTTGGATGTCATCAGTTATCTATAGATAAACAAATATATGGATACATAGATAAGAGAGAGAAAGGGAGCTAAAGAAGAGATAGAGAGAAAGAGAACTGAGATCTTCTAATGTTTGTATCTTAAACAAATTGTCATTTTGAATATAATAGAATCTCAGATGCCACTGGTGATTCATGATTTAACTGTTGGTTTTTCCAGTGGTTGATAAATATATCACATGAAGAATCTTTTTAAAAACCAACTTTGCATTGATGTAATGTAAATAATGTTTAAGTTGAATTATATGAAAAAAGCCAGGTGGATTTTCAGTAGTTATAGGCTATATTTTAAGTGGTCTGACTTGAAGTACAGGGTACATGGAATACTCAAAATTAATGCTATAAGGTTGGTACATTTCTGGGATGGGTCATGGGTGAAGAGTTAGAGAGAGGGCCTCAGGGGGAGGAATTGTGGTGCTCCAAGAAGAATCAGGATGGCTTAACCTTTTGCAGTTCCTACTGCCTGCTGGACATCTCCCCATTGATGTCTCAGTGACAACCCCAAATCAATCATATCTCCTCTCTCAAATGTGCTCCTTCTCTTCTAGTCCCTGTTGTAGTTAAGGATAGTCCTATTTACCAGGTGCCCAACTGAAGGCTTAAAAGCTAAGGCAGATGTGTTTTGAGAGACCCATGTCCCAGACCACCAGGAGGAACCTGCCACACTTCTCCGTCAGGTGCTAGAGAGAAGATACTGATTTCTAGCATATCCCCAGTGCACAGGCACTTCAGTTTGTAGGTGTCGATGTGGACACAAACCGCTTTGAGCAGAGATGCAAATGGTGTTAACAAAGTCTCTACAGGATGAACATAGCTGTCTTTTTACTGACTAACTATACCTTATGTTGGGCAATTTAAGAATTGTAATTTTGAAAAGGCAACAGTAAATGATATGGATGTATACTGATTTTCAGTCTCCTTTTCCTTCTTTGCTATATCATGTTCTGTTAGCAATAAAATTTTGTGAGTGGAAGAATGGCAGTATCTCTGCCAATCCCTTATTTTTTGAATGGCTTTAACATTGTATACCAAGCAACTTTCTTGAGAATGCAAGTGACAGGAGATTCTCCACTGAGATTCCCCCACAGGCTCATCTGTGGCAGAGCCCCGGGGCTCCTGTGATTTAATCATGCTCTTTCTTAATTGCACCAACAGCTCTACCAATGATTCTTTAAATCATCAGACTAGGGATGATCAGCGACTTCCAAGTCTGCTTAGACTTTCCCATTTCAAAAGATGGGCCGACCTGGTTTTCTCTTCTGAGTCATGACTCCATATTTTAGATACTTCTGTTTAAGTGCTCAGAGATTGCCAAGTTCTCTTTTGAGATTGTTTTGTAAGGATAAGATTGGGACACTTAGGTGTAAACAAATCTAACAATAAATTCCATTAGGAAAGTAAATTAAAATTGCCTAACTCCCATAAAACTCCCATAATATGTGATAGTAATAATAACCAGGACACTATATGTAAGTTTTCTTGTTGCATAAATGCCAAAAAAGAAATAGGTCTCATGGTAGGGTTCACTTTTTAGCTTTCTCTACAGAATAAATCAAGATAAGCCTAAAGGGCATATCCAATATCCAGTGACACGAATGATCTTTTGCGAATAAAGAGGGAAACATGCCTTTGATTTACATACTTATATAAATATTTGGACTTTAAAAAATAAACAGGAGGTTGTAAAGGTGGTTCCTAAAGTTGTGAAATGATAATGCCATCCTTCCCAACGTGCTTGGCAACCTATTTCTTTACGGCAGAACCAACAGGCATGTCCTGAACTCAGCCACCATTTTCCAACCTTACCCCCCACTGAAATTAATTTCATTGCTGAGAACAAGAGCAAGAAGATTGAAGGAATTTAAATGCCACAAAAATGTGAAATACAGAATGACTTTTTATTGCCTACTTGTCAGACTGGACAATATGTTTAGGAAGTTCCGGTATAACCTGATTCTGGTGCAGAACATATGGATTTTCTACTTCTACAGAACAAGTTTCCAGAGCGGTTCTCCCCATGGGCAGGCCTCCTGCTCTGTCATGATAGGTGCCTGTACAACCTGGGAGCAGCTATTCGATCTTCCTTTAAAGCTAGCACAAAATTATTAGAGGAAAATCAACCTGCATAATTCCCTTCAGAGACATCTGACAGTCACAGGACTTCTTTCCTGCTTTCCTGCTCCTGGGAGGCCCTGGGTTTCATTTCAGTACTGTATGGTATCCCATCTTACAGAGCTCACAAAAGCTGGTTTGGTCCCCAGAACGACAATGACAGGATCACCCGTTGGCCCGTAACTCCAGGCCTGTCTTCACTCAAGGCCTCTACCCCACTGCCCATCCGCAGTTAGCATCCGGCGGCTCCATGGAATTTCTCTCTCCAGATTTGCTAGGTATAATTATAGTTTCTCATTTACAGTGGAACATTACACTCTTTTTGGAGCTACCTCATATACTTGGCAGCTGACTAAGGTGATCATATGTCCTGTTTTTCTTTCTTTCTGTCTTCCTTTTAAAACCAGGACAGGTCTTTGTTTTTGCTGAAGTTTGCCGTTTCTCCTTGTTACTGATGTGCAGACTCCTTTGTGCTGACGGCCAAGAAAATTCTGGACTGCTGCCCTGTTTGCCTCCAGAGACTGATGCAAAGTCTTCAAAGTAAAGTCAGTGGGCTTTTTTTTTTTTTTTCAAAATAGAGTTTACCAGAAACAAGACATCTTCATGCTTATGAGGACCTTGCTGTCTACTGCAAAACTTTCAAAGACTGACAGCCTGGACTTGGCCTCTCTGAGGTTTACAAATGCACTTGAAACCACTTGAAAAAAAAATGGCTTCAGCAAGGACAACAATGAAATTAAGCCTCAATTTTATTTTATTTATTTTATTATTTTATTTTTTTAGGTTTTCATTTGGCACCAATAGAAAATGTTTAAAAATGTTTTCCGTTAGATGTTCTTTAGGCAGATCTTGAAGAAGAAGACCTTCTGTCAGTTCTCAGTAAAAGTATGATCATGAAGCAATTTGTTTAACCAAAGTTCTCCTAAACCTGTTTATTTTGCTGCTGTGTTGGAAAAGACAATCAAATCCTGTGTGATAGGCTTTAGTTAAATGAAGCATTACAGCCTTTTCTCTTATACACACTGCAAAGAAGGCGGGTTGTTTCCTCAAGCCCGCACACCTACTGCTCTCTTATTTACCTAAGACCTGATCTACCTAATTACCGAGACAGAAACAAACATATCATCTATTGCTCTCCTCCAGACCATTTGAATACATTATCCACTTATTTGGTATTTGGCTCAGGTTTAAATGAGTCATTTAATAACCCCTGTTCCCAGCAAGTTAAGTTGCAACCAGCTGGCAGCCACAACTCACAGGGGTGTTAACCATTTCGACCAGGATTGGACCCCGCTTTCCAGAACTTCCTGAAGGGCATTAAGCAGCTTTGCTCCAGCTATCGTGGCAGGAGTTTCAAGCAAATCTGTGCCTTAGGTAATGAAATGGCATGAAAACTATAAGGGTTTTGGAAAATAGTCGTCAGTGTCTATTCTATTGATAAAGCTGTTGAGACCAATCCTTAGCATAGAATAAGAAGCCCCGCTCAACTCATGATGCCTTCAGGGGCTCAGCAAAAAACACAACTGCCTGAATCCATACAAAGGTCATTTTGTTTGAAAGGTCAGTGACACTCAGAAGTGGAAAATAGAAGGTGGAGTGGTTGTGAAAGAGGACAGAATGCTTCCACGTCAACCCTGCTCTCTCCATATTTTTTTTAAATTTTTTTAATTTATTTGACAGAGAGAGACATCACAAGTAGGCAGAGAGGCAGGCAGAGAGAGAGGGGGAAGCAGACTCCCTGCTGAGCAGAGAGCCCAATGTGGGGCTCAATCCCAGGACCCTGAGATCATGACCTGAGCCGAAGGCAGAGGCTTTAACCCACTGAGCCACCCAGGCGCCCCAGCACTCTCCATATTTTTAAGAACAACTTTTATTTGTGATTTCTCCTTTTTCATTTATGATTTTATTAATTTGGGTCCTTTCTCTCTTCTTTTTGATAAGTCTGGCCAAGAGTTTATCAATTTTATTAATTCTCTCAAAGAACCAGCTCCTAGTTTTGTTAATTTGTTCTACTGTTCTTCTGGTTTCTATTTCATTGATTTCTGCTCGGATCTTTATTATTTCTCTTCTTCTGCTGGGTTTGGGCTTTCTTTGTTGTTC